>VZQC01001550.1:1801278-1821249 GCA_009823505.1 Rhizomys pruinosus | reverse complement strand
TTTTTTTTTATTAATTTTATTTATTTCTGTATGTGTACGAATGTTTTGTCTGCATGCAAGTCTGTGCACCCGTGTCGCGCAATGCCGCGGAGGTCAGAAGTGTGCGTCGGATTCCCCTGGAGCTGGAGTTCTCCTGGAGTTGGAGTTTCAGACGGTTCTCAGCCGCCATGTGGGTGCTGGGGATCGAACCCGGGTCCTCTGCAAGAGCGGTCGGCGCTCTCAACCGCTAGGCCATAACTGCTAGGCTATCTCTCCAGCCCTGACATTGCAGTGAGTTTTAAATGACATAAGAAAATGATGGTAATACAGAGGCAGAAGCTGGAGAGGAGAGCCTTGAAGTTGAGATTTGGGGGTGTTGGTGATGCCAGGAGTGAAGGGAGGGATTGGGGTTTGTCAGGCTAGAATCGGACTTGTGCAGAGCTGAGGATCCTTGGGAGACAGAGAGCCTGGAAATAAATTTGTAGTGAATGAAAACCTAAAACCATTTCTTTAAAGATGAGTGCTCTGCTGAGTGAGATGAAGATAAGAGAGAGGAATTAAAAAACAAACAAACAAAAAAAACCCACAATGGAATGGAAGGGACTGGGTATGGAAACCCCAGATAGCAAAGCAAAGGATGAATGATCTCAAACCAAATGAGGCCATGTCACTCGCCACCTATAGTAACTGTGAAAGCGAAGCAGTATCTTCTGGATCCCTTCATTACTAGATACAAGCTGTTGCTGGAAAGGGAACCTTTGAAGAAGACCATTTTCCAGGTACTTCGGCAGTAGTGTTCAAGTTCTCAAAGAATTTGGAAGTCTAGAGTGCCATTTAGTGCGCATTTCCTTATTGTCCAGAGGGTACTGAAGCCAAGATGTGCAGAGCCAGGAAAGTCAGAGAGGACTGCTTGGAACGAGAGGAACCCAGAGTTAAAGACAGAGAAAAGGAGAAAAATTAGCAGTTTGGTCAAGGAGGTAGAAGAGGGACATGAGGTAAGGAATCTCAAGAGGGCAAGTCATTAAGATGGAGGAGATAGAGAGGAGGAGGTGGAAGAAAGGAGGAGGAGAAGGAAGATGGAGGAAGAGGATTGGCAGCCTCTCTATGCTAGCTGGAAATGTTGTGTTTTGGATCAGGTTTATGTGCTGCTTTTGGAATGGACTTTCTCTTTTTTTTTTTTTTTTTTTTTTTTCTTTCCAGGCCTCAGTTTCCTATTGAAACCCACCGCCATGGGCTCAAGCGCTACCATTACCTGCCTCTATCCTACTCCACTAACCCTGCTAACACCCCCATTCTTCCAGTCGGTTAAGCCCTCTGGCACTCCTACTCTCTTAGTTCAGGGCGAACACCTTAACCCTTAAACCTCAGTCTCCCGTTTCACTGTCCTGGAACCTTCTTACTGTTGCCCTCATACTCCCCTTTATGCTTATTACATAGGGACCCAGACACCAGTCCAGTAACAGCCTTACATGGACGGGGCTTTCCTCACGGGATTTCCAAGGATAGGCCCACCCACTTCTTTGGCCAAGGCCTTGGCAGGGAATCTCCTCCCTTTGACTCTGTCCTTACGTAACCCTTGCACGTACTCTCAAGGTCAGAGCGAGTCAACATCATATGAGACTACAGCCTCCAGAGACAGAGCCAGACCACATCCTCTCTTTTCTAGGATTGGTGGGCTTACTTCCATCACTGGTCCCTAATTTTGCTGTTACAGCTTTACCCTTGTACCAGGCAGCTATGGAGACCCTCAGTCTCTCTCCCATCCCACCATTGTCCACTTTCTCTCCCTTAGGATCCCTCCTGGCTGCCCCCACTTTGGCTTCCGGGACTCTTCATGCCCTTTCTCACTCTTACAGACAAAAGTTAGGAGTGGCCAGGGGCCTAGCCCAACACATTGGGTTCCCTCATACCTGGGCAGTAGACGTTTCTCTCCCAAACAGCTATACCCCATCTCTTCCTCTCTTCCCCTCCCTCCTCCTACCTCAGTGGAGTCCACAACTACTGACCTGCCCTTCTCCTTAAAAACTTTTATCTCTTGAGTCTCTTGACCCAAGTGGAATGAGACCCCACATCATCATCCTTACATGCTGTCAGCAGCCAAACTATCTAAGGCCATCCACAACTGGTACCATTTGTCCAGACTCAAGAGAGCCCCAACCCAAGATGATGGTCCCATGAACCACCACTCTCCAGGTCCCAGAGCACCTCAAGGCATGGTCTGAATGCTTCGGGCAGGGGCAGCCTTGCCCATCTTGCCCTCCTTCCCCTCTGCTACCCCTTACTGCCACAAGACTAAATGCATGCACCCCGGCCAGGTCCCTTTATCTTGTTACTGTCTCAATTTTTTCACCCAACCAGGAATTGCATCCAGAAGGCCTTCCAGATATGCTACATCCACACCCCTGTGTCCACAGGGCCCCGCCTACTCCAGACTCCCCCCTCCCTTCATCGTCCCAGCTCAACAGGAAGAAAGCCAGAGTCAGAGTCCTGCCGGCGTATACCCTAAGAGTCTGGGATGTGTAGGTCGGCCTGGGGGAAAGCCAAGATGGGTAGACCGGAAAGACCCTCCTTTCCTTTTCCAGTCAAGGCCAGATTCCCATGAGACCTCTGGACCTTGAGACCCACCTCCCAGGATCTGAGCCCTGTGCCTGGTTTAATTGGCCAGATTCCAATAAGTTGCCATCTCCCCTCCCCCCTATGAAAGGCTCTCCCCTGCCTCTCAGAAGCGAGCTTTCCACAGCCCTCAGGATGGCTGGCAGCCTGTGGATTTACCTGAGAGAGACTGCATTTCCTGGAATAAATGACACCTTTAGTACTACTTTTTAATTCAGACTGATTCGCCTTTTTCCTAGCATTGGCTATACTTCTCAATGAGCTCTTGTGTCTGATGATCAGTATCTCCCTGACAACCTCGGTTTGGTACTCCACACAAAGAGATAATGAATGCGTGTGGGTATGCTTGAGAATTAACATATTCAAGTACTGAAAGGTGGCACCCTACCTCCACTGAGCTTATAGGGAACTTGGGAAGACACGATAAAAATGCAGATAGAGCCACGTTGACCCAAGCGTCGTAATAAAATTAAACCCTCCATTAAAAACTCCACGTGGTTAAGTGAGTAGTGTCTCCGCTGCAACTTTACAACAATTTGAGGGGACCCCCAAACCCTAACATATTTGGGGGCTCGTCCAGGATCCCCCAAAGACCACTGAGGGGACTAGAGACATCTCTTCAGCCAGCTGTGTCTTTTGGCAACTACCTAAGGGAAAACTCACACTGTGAATTAAAATTCCTGTAAGCAGATCCTGAGTCCAGAGCTTCATGGCCAAATGAACAAAAGGAGAAGCCCAATAATGGTGCTTCAGAACCCCTGTTCGAAAATTCTAATGACTTTTTTTTTGTGCATTTAATTCACCCTATCCTCTCCTGGTTCCCTGCCTCAGAAAATGTACCTAGCACTCTCACCTTCACAGGTCTCTACGCTAGTCAAGATCTTTCGTCTCTCTCTTAACCAATACTTTTGGGGTCTTTTAGATGACCCCATGACAGGGGGTACCACAGTTGCACACCAAATGCTCTCTTTTCAGCATGGAAAGTTAAAGTTGGCAGTCCTAATTCCCTCTGGCAATTGGAGGTAACCTCCTCAGAGGGTAATGTGATAAAAGTAGGAGCTAAAATTTGCTAGGCAGTTTAGGGTCAAGAACCCCCCAAAGAGCCAGTTTCTTTCTCAGCTGAGAGCTTAAGACTTCCTGGATCTTGCCAGTAAACTTATCCTCCGGGCTCTGAAAACAAAACCAAAACAAACAACAAAAAAAGACAGAGCCTGGCACGTGGCTCAGGCCTAATCCCACACTTTGACAGAGGCAGGTAGACCTGTGGAGTTCAGGCCAGCCTGTCTACAGAGGAGAGCTCCAGTCCAGCTAGGAATAAAGGGAGACCCTGCTTCCAAAAGACCCCCCTCAAAAAAAAGACAGTCTATTGAGGATATAAGGGTGGAAGCCAAACTTGAATTTTCTAATCCCAATCTAAGCTAGAGAACCCGCTTTGAATAAAATATGGTTGTGGCCCTGATTAGGAGACACAATGGAAGAAACAGTGTTCCAGGGTTAGTTCTGTCTGCACAAGTTAGGACACAGCTCCATCTGCACTGGTTGGAGAGACAAGAGAGACCATCAGGCACAGTTCCGTGAGGAGATGTCCAGAGACACGTAGGGAGTAGCTAGCTCCTCTGAGTTCAGCCCCACTGTTCACAGTGTAATTTAAGCTAGTCTATTTATTCCAGTGATTATGACGCTGGCATAAATGGTGCACTAGTAGTGCTTCACAGTGAGGGGCACACACAGAGACCTGTCCCCAAGTAAACAATTGACACCATCCCAGCAAGGGACCTGGAGTGTAGGTTCTACGCCCTGCTCAGTGTGGCTAATAGTCAGAACTCCAATGAGAAGGAAGTCGGGTTTTATTTTCAGGCATGGAGGGTGCACTTGCCTGTGTGGGATTAGGATGACCAGCAAGCAGAAGTCCCAAATGGCAGTTATTTTGCACCCAGCAACACAAGGAAGTGGGCTTACAATAAATGGGTGTGGGAAGATAGAGGAATTGGCATAGGTGAATCTGTGGCTTCGAGCAGTAGGAGCATCTCCAGATAGAGACTGGACCTGGTTTGTGCTGCTCCTTCAGTAGATGCTGGAATGGAGCAACTTTCTGAACATCTACCTCAGTTGGCTTCCTGGAAAATCCCCAACTTAGGTGGCTTACGACTTTACATTCCACCCTTTTGTGTCATAGGGATAGGGTCGACGCTTCATTCTAGATGCTTTGGGCTGATGGGGGTCAATGAGTGGGGGTAATGACACAAGAGAGTGAGATGCTTTACTATACTGGGTGATAACTGTTGTCAGAGGGTGAGTTCATATTTGTCTGAAGGGATAGAGCAAGCAAAATTGATTAAAATCTAGTACAGGTCAGTTTTGGATAGATATGTATAGTCAGTTTTCTGTTGCTGTGCATAAAGCACCATGACCAAGGAACTATAAAAGGAAGAGTTTTATTGAGCTTACAATTCGGGTTCCAGGGAATTAGTCCATTGCGGCGGTAAGGCATGGCGGCTGGATCCGGAGCAGCAAACCAAGAGTCAATCTCAGTAAAGAGCAACAGGAAACAGAGAGAGGAGATCAACCTGTAGACCATGAGGCTTTAAAAACTCACTAAGCCATAGGCTGGGCGTCGGTGGCGCACGCCTTTAATCCTAGCCACTCGAGAGCAAGAGGGCAGGCGGATCTTTGTTTGATCAAGGCCATCCTGGTCTACAGAGCGGAGTCCAGGGACAGCTGGGACTACAGGGAACCCCAGTCTTGAAAAGACCAAAAAAAAAAAAAAACTCCACTAAGAGCCTGCCCCTCAAGTGACACACTTCCTCTAGCACAGGCACACACCCTCCAGACCTCCAAAAACAGCGCCACCAACTGGAGGAAAATGCTCCTGAATACCTAAGCCTATGGGGACACTCATCCAAACTGACCACAGATAGGGTCTTGGAAAGCACCAGAAACTCGGGGGCTGGAGAGATGGCCCTACGGTTAGGAGTGCCGACATCTCTTGCAGAGGACCCTGGTTCGATCCCCGCCACCCACATGGCAGCCTAGAAGCTGTCTTGAAAATCCAATTCCAGGAGAACTCCAGTTCCAGGGGAATCCCGACACCCTTCTTCTGACCTCCGTCGGGCATTGCATGACACGCGTGCACAAAACTTGCATTGCAGACAGTACATTCATACATATACATAAAATAAAAAATTAATAAAAAAAAATTAAAAAAAAAAGAAAGCACCAGAAACTCAAGAAGACTAGCTTTACTTTTTGTTTTTTTACTAATCATTCAAGTTTTTAAACCTGAAGTACAATTTCTCAAGGCCTTACTGATTTATTTCTTTTTCTTTTCTTTTTTGGGGGGTCTTTTTCTGATCAGGGTACTCCCTGTAGCCCCAGCTGTCCTGCGAACCTCACTCTGTAGACTAGGCTGGCCTTGAACTCTCAAAGATCCGCTGCCTCTGCCCTCCGACGTGCTAGGATTAAAGCATTGCCACCAAGCCCCACCGAGTTATTTATTTCTGGTTAGTATTCTTTTGAGATGTTTAAGGCCATACAGTTAAGCGCAGATTAATCAAGTTTTTGTTTCTTAAGTTATTGAGATCTGGTCCTAGAGTGTCACTCAGGTTTTTTTTTTTGGTTTGTGTGGGGATGGCTCCTTTTGGCTTTTCAATTTTACAGTTCCATCCACATAAAGACAAAGTCAGGTCTTGCATAACCAGGCTTCCCTTTTTGAAGCATTGAGAGGAGACTTTCCTCTTTATAGACTGGACACTGGCTGAAGTCCCATTAGTGGACTCCAAGCCTCCCTGCACAGGAAAGACTGTGTGACTCACTTTTGCAGGACATTTTGAGATGCTCATGCTTAGTCCCCGGGACTTAGTTGACCTCTGAGGGCAAGAAAAAAAGTTTATCCCTCTAAGTCCTTTGGCACAATTGGTATGGGCATTGAAGATTGGTCGTTAAGCATCCAGAAAGGTTAAGTTACTACCAGCCTGATACCTTTTTTTTTTGGTCTTTTTGCAGACAGGTTACTCCCTGTAGCTCAGCTGTCCTGGAAACTCCCTCGTGTAGACCAGGCTGGCCTTGAACTCACAGAGATCCGCCTGCCTCTGCCTTCCCAAGGCTAGGAATTAAATGTTGGTGCACATTTTGCGCAAGGACTATGACCTTGATACTAATAATTTAAATTCTGTACTCAATATTTTAAGAAAAGGCTTGGACAAAAGCTCAAGCAGCCTGTTTAACACTGACTGAAGAGAGATTTAACACCATAAGTTAAGCAGACATATTCCATGAGAGAGAAATAAATTAATTTCAGGAAACTGTTTACTACAATTTACAACGGGAAGTCTCTTCTTTTCCCAGACCCCCATATCCTAATTTATAGTCTTCAGAAGGCAGAGTTGTATCACATACCTGATAGATCAGAAATAAGACTGATAGGATTACAAACCCATCCAAACTGTCTCCTTCTGGACTGCAAGCAGCTCCTTCAGGGCAGGTGAGAACCGAAGCTTCTTTGAGCCAAATTATCTTGTTAGGTAAAATGAACACTTGCCTTGATACCAAGAAGCCATCGAAGTACATCTTTAACCAGTAGTCAGAGGTAACCCACTATTTGTCTATTGCCCATTTATTAATAATCTCTAACAGGGAGTCCAGTACAATCCAGGAGTGGACTGAAAATTAACAACTCTGTATACTTATCCTTTTACTAAACTTGAAGTGCCATGTGTATGCTTATATAAAGTTTGGGCAAAAACTCAACACTCTTAAATAAGACTCACTAGACATACCATTTTGGGGCATGACAAACTAGTTTTTTTTTTTATTTTATATGTGTATAGTTACTGTCTGCATGCAGGTTTGTGCACCCGTGTCGTTGCAATGCTGCGGAATGGTCAGAAGAGGCGTCTTGGATTCCCCTCTGGATCAAATGGAGTTCTCCTGGGAAACGAGTTACAGACATTCTCACCGCCATGTGGGGCTGGGGTCGAACCCGGGTCCTCTGCAAGAGCAAGTCCGTGCTTCTTAACCAAGCTAGGCCATCTCTTCCAGCCCCGACAAACTTGTTTTTAAAACCAAAAACTTCAGAGCATTTTCAGAAATGCTATAAATATCCCTAACTGGGTTTCCAACTTAATAAGAGATGGAAAATGAGATTGAATAAAAAAAAAAAAAATTGATTTTTTTTTTTCTTTTTTTCAGAAATCACTATTTCTGAGACTGGGCATGGTGCTTTTTAATCCTAGCACTGGGAGTGAGAGGCAGGCAGCTCTCTGTGGAGTTCAAGGCCAGGGGCTGGTCTAATAGAGAGCTTGCAGGCCAGTGGGACTAAAAAGGAGACCCCTGTTCTTCAAAAGATTAAAAAAAAAATCACTATTTCTGACCTTAAACTAAACCTGGGCTGTGCTGGGATTGAGGCAATTAGGACTAAGGCATGGCCTACCACAAGTGGCTGGGGCACTTCCAGGAGTGGCCAGACCAGGAAGATAGCAGTTCAGGCCCAGGGAGGCACCTTTGCTTCCTCTTGAGGAGGCAGGGGGGGAGGGGAGTTGGAGGGTGACAGATAAGAAATCACTGCAGGAACACAATAAAGCCCAGCCCACTAATTGTCCCAGGCTTTACTCTCCCACCCCTGGAAGGCAAAGGAACACGGCTGGTGGCCCAGTCCATTCTGGTATCAATCAAAGATCTCCACCCAGACCAGACCAAGATATATACCTTGCCTCTGCCTCCTAAGTGCTGGGAGACAGTTGGGACACCAAGGAAATATCAGGACTTCAGATTAACAATAAGTAAAGTGCAGGGCATGGGTGGTGCATGCCCTTTAATCCTAGCAGTTGGGAGGCAGAAGCAGTATAGATCTCTTGAGTTAAAAGGCCAGCTGGTCTACTAGTGAGTTCCAGGAAGCGGAGCTACAGGGAGACCCTGTCTCAAAAAGTCAAAAATAAATAAGTAAAGCTTAAAAACAATTATCCAAAAATAAATTTTGCATTAAAGAGTCATGGATGGTTTATAGTTCATTGCCTAGGACTTTAGTTGACCATGCATGTATAAACAAGTAGTACTTTTTTGTGGACTAATAGATATTTTAAAGATTTTTTTTTTATTTTATAAAGATATTTTCAGGTACCTGGGTTACACCATTAAAATATTTATATTCTTGATTAAGCATGCCAGAATAAAAATTAGTAGATTCTTGTGCACACAATGAAAAAAGAAAACTGACTGTTTTGAGCAAGAAGTTCCACTGTTTCAGTCAGTTTTTTTGAGCAGTCTTTCTCTGTTTGCTGTTGTTGTTGTTGTTTCACAAAATGCCATTATGCCCAACTGTTTGTGCAAAAGCTCAGGGGGCCCTACACCAAGAATACTTTTACAACTGGGTAATGGCACTAGCATCCACAGATGAGGGATACCATTCGTCGTTTGTTTTTGGGCGACTGTGTTACTTCTACTCAGCATTAATTGTCTCTCTAGCTCCAGCCATTTCCTGCCAAAGCTCGTGATGTCATCTTTCTTTACTGCCTGCATAGAAACTCCATTATTGTAGAGTACCACATTTTT
This sequence comes from Rhizomys pruinosus, assembly GCA_009823505.1. NCBI lineage: Eukaryota > Metazoa > Chordata > Mammalia > Rodentia > Spalacidae > Rhizomys > Rhizomys pruinosus. The sequence goes on along the minus strand of VZQC01001550.1, from coordinate 1,812,111 downwards.
CTCTAATCCACTCCGATCAGTGAGAGGGTATTTAGGGACTAAGAGATTGAAAAGCATGTTTGGCAGAATGCATGGAGCTCTGGCGGTGGGGTGGGAATGGGGGGAACACATGCGGGTCTAATTTGTTAAAAATAAATAATATAAGCGTATTATATATTATGTAAGAATAAGTGTTTGATAAAAATGTAAAAGATAATAAGGGTAAAAGCTCTTGTGATTCACAATGCTTAAAATTGTTTTGAGTACTGGCGCTGGTGGTGGTCATTCGGTCGTCACGGGGCGGCGTGGTGTGATGCTCTGTTGTGTTGCTGACTAGGGAAGAGTCGCAGGTGTTCTGGTGAGTTCTAAGGCAGCCGCCTACGTTGAGTTCCAGGACAGCTGAGGCGTACAGGGGATGGACCCTGTCCAAAATAAGACCCAAAAATAAAAATATTAAAAAAAGAAAAGATAAGAACAGAGAAAGTCCAGACCAGATGAACATGTCCAATGAAAGACTGCCTGGTCCGCAACCACCAAGACCCCACCAATCAGAGGAGGGGTCAACATGACCATGGTGGAAATTCCCTAACCAGGAATAAAAGCCATGAGGGATTGGGCCTCAGGGCCGCTGCCCTCCCATCCCATGGGAGTGAGCTCGGCCCGATGCATCTGCTTCTATCATTCTGTCTTGATTGCTGTTTTTTTTTTTGGTTTTTCTATCTGCTCATCTTTTTGATTAAAACTTTTATCTACTACTATCTGTTTTATCGACCACGCTCTGTTCTTATCTATAGAGTGTCTAACCGCAAGAGGGGAGCTAGTCTGGGTCAGCTCCTGTTTGGCAGAAGTTGAATCACTTTATATCTAACTAATAAAGTTACCTAAGAAAATCAATTTGTTTATGTCAGGGTCCTGCTTCTAAAGCCAGGGGTGAAATCTAGGCCAAGATGGAGTTAGCTTGGTCCTCACAAAGACGAAGATGACATGATGACAGGAGACCTCTCTGTGGTTTCTCTGCATGGAAATATGTTAGATGTTAACACATGGAAAAATATGAAGATATGACATTGCAGTGAGTTTTTTTATTTTTTATTTATATTTATTATTATTTTTGAGGTATATTTCGAAGACCTCCCTTGTAGCCCCAGCTGGCCTGGAACTCACTTCCGTGACCAGGCTGGCTTGAACTCACAAAGAATCCGCCTGCCTCTGCCTCCCAAGTTGCTAGGATTAAACGCGTTGCACCACCACGCCCAGGCATTTATTTATTTATTTAAGTCTTTTTTGAACAGGTGTTCCTTTGCTAGCCCCAGCTGTCCTGGAATTGCCATGTAGCCCAGGCTGGCCTGAACTCACAAAGATCCGCCTGCCTTCTGCCCTCCAAGTGCTAGGATTAAAGGTGAGTGTGCCACCAAGCCCAGCTAATTTTATTTATTTTTCATGTGTATGAATGTAACTTGTAGGTCTGCTGCACTGTGACCCTGTCATGCAATGCCGCAGAGGAGCTCAGAAGAGGGTGTTGCCATTCCCCTGGAACTGGAGTTTAAAGACAGTCTTCTCAGCTTCGGCATTGTGGGTGTGGGGATCAAACCCAGGTCCTCTGTAAGAGCAGTTGGGCTCTTTTTTTTTTTTTTTTAATTTTTTTTGTTATTTAATTTTATATTTATTTCTGTATGATTACGAATGTTTTGTCTGCGTGAAGTCTGTGCCCCGTGGTTGTGCATGCCGCGGACGGTCAGAAGTGTGCACTTCGGATTCCCCTGGAGCTGGAGTTCTCCTGGAGTTGGAGTTTCAGACGGTTCTCAGCGCCATGTTGGGTTCTGAGGACTCAACACGGGTCCTCTGCAAGAGCGTTGGCTCTCAACCGCTAGGCCATAACTGCTAGGCTATCTCTCCAGCCCTGACATTGCAGTGAGTTTTAATATGACATAAGAAAATGATGGTAATTACAGAGGCAAGAAGCTGGAGAGGAGAGCCTTAGAGTTGAAGTTTGGGGGTGTGTGATGCCAGGAGTGAAGGGAGGGTTGGGGTTTGTCAGGCTAGAATCGGACTTGTGCAGAGCTGAGGATCCTTGGGAAGACAGAGAACTGGAAATAAATTTGTAGTTGAATGAAACCTAAAAACCATTTCTTTAAAGATGAGTACTGCTGCTCTGAGTGAGATGAAGATAAGAACAGAGGAATTAAAAAACAAACAAACAAAAAAAAACCCACAATGGCAATGGAAGGGACTGGGTATGGAAACCCCAGATAGCAAAGCAAAGCATGAATGTCTCAAACCAAATGGCCATGTCACTCGCCACCTGTATGTAACTGTGAAAGGAAGCAACTCTGATCTTCTACTAGATACAATCTGTTGCTGGAAAGGGAACCTTTGAAGAAGACCATTTTCCAGGTACTTCGGCAGTAGTGTTCAAGTTCTCAAAGAATTTGGAAGTCTAGAGTGCCATTTAGTGCGCATTTCCTTATTGTCCAGAGGGTACTGAAGCCAAGATGTGCAGAGCCAGGAAAGTCAGAGAGGACTGCTTGGAACGAGAGAACCCAAAAGTTAAAGGCAGAAAAAGGAGAAAAATTAGCAGTTTGGTCAAGGAGGTAGAAGAGGGACATGAGGTAAGGAATCTCAAGAGGGCAAGTCATTAAGATGGAGGAGATAGAGAGAGGAGGTGGAAGAAAGGAGGGAGGAGAAGAGAAGATGGATGGAAGGAATTTGGCAGCTCTCTATGCTAAGCTGGAAATGTTGTGTGTTTTGGATCAGGTTATTGTGCTGCTTTTGAATTGGACTTTCTCTTTTTTTTTTTTTTTTTTTTGAACAGAGGTCTCCTATAGTCCCGGCTGGCCCTTGGAACTCACTCTGTAGACCAGTGCCTTGAACTCACAGAGCTCTTGCCTGGCCTCTGCCTCCCAAGTGCTAGGATTAAAAGGCATGTGCACCATGCCCGGCTTAAAGGCGGTTCTTAGCTGCCATGTGGTGCATGGGAATTGAACCCAGGGTCCTCTAATAAGAGCAGCCGGAGCTCTAAACCACTGAGCCATCTCTCCAGCCCAAGTGAGATGACTTTCTCAGCTCTTATCCTGAGGACCATTCTTCTCTCCACTGGGTCTTAGCATTCCTGTGAGTTTAAGGAAACGTGAGGGGCTCAAGACACTGGGAGATCAGCCCCTTATGTGTGACTTCCCAGATGAGCCAAAAGTTCCTTCTGACCCAGGAACAGAGGTATGTAGGGTTTCCCTATGAGGCCAGTGCACGTCCTGGGTGGTGCCCCCTGACACCCCACCCCAAAGGGGTGGAGGAACAAGTGCCTCTTGTCTTGGAAGCCTCTTTGATGAGGCACTCATAAAGTTCCTAATCTAAAGGCTGTGAAGGTTGCAAGAAGTCACCAGAAAAGAAATGAGGACGGGAAGGGACTGGGATAAAAAGAGAGAGAGAGGAGAGAAGATGAGAGAGCAGAGAAGAGAGTAAAGAGACCACTTAACCAGAAGTGACCAGCCAGAAGGCGTCCCTGTCTGGCTGGTGTTCCAAACCAGTTCTCTGCGCTTCATGTGGCATCCCACTGTCTGAACCAAGGAGAAAAGCCCGATGGCAAGAGAGTCACCTGATGTTCCAGAAACGATTTTCGAGTGAGTGAGCAAAAGTGGACGTTTTGGGTCTACGAGTGACTCGCGGTGCCACGCAGGATAAGGTGAGGCGACGCAGGAAAGGAGAGGGGAGGGGGNTGAACAGAGGTCTCCTATAGTCCCGCTGGCCTGGAAACTCACTCTGTAACCAGCTGGTCCTTGAACTCACAGAGCTCTGCTGGCCTCTGCCTCCCAAGTGCTAGGATTAAAAGGCATTGTGCACCTATGCCCGGCTTAAAGGCGGTTCTTAGCTGCCATGTGGTGCTGGGAATTGAACCCGGGTCCTCTGATAAGAGCAGCGGAGCTCTAAACCACTGAGCCATCTCTTCCAGCCCAAGGGATGGGACTTTCTCAAGCTCTTATCCTCGAGGACCATCTTCTCTCCACTGGGTCTTAGGCATGTCCTGTGAGTTTAAGGAAACGTGAGGGGCTCAAGACACTGGGAGATCAGCCCCTTATGTGTGACTTCCCAGATGAGCCAAAAGTTCCTTCTGACCCAGGAACAGGGTATGTAGGGTTTCCCTATGAGGCCAGTGCACGTCCTGGGTGGTGCCCCCTGACACCCGCACCCCAAAGGGTGGAGGAACAAGTGCCTCTTGTCTTTGGAGCCTCTTTGATGAGGCACTCATAAAGTTCCTATCTAAAGGCTGTGAGGTTGCAAGAAGTCACAGAAAAGCAAATGAGGAGGAAGGGACTGGAGAAAAAGAGAGAGAGAGAGAGAGAGAGAGAGAGAGAGAGAGAGAGAGAGAGACCACTTAACCAGAAGTGACCAGCCAGAAGGCGTCCCTGTCTGGCTGGTGTTCCAAACCAGTTCTCTGCGCTTCATGTGGCATCCCACTGTCTGAACCAAGGAGAAAAGCCCGATGGCAAGAGAGTCACCTGATGTTCCAGAAATCGATTTTCGGAGTAGAGTGAGCAAAAGTGGACGTTTTGGGTCTACGAGTGACTTCAATGGAGGTGACCACTGCAAGGTAAAGGAGAGGGGCGAGGGAGGAAGGGAGGGGAGAGGGAGATGGGAAGGAGAGGGAGGGGGAAAGGTGAAGAGGGGGGAAGCGCAGAAAGGAAAAGAGGAGTTAGGTAAGGAAAAAATGAGTACACTTTCGGATCAAGTGGTCATAACTGTGGCAGTGCAGAGCCTTACCTGGCAGCCAGTCTGATTGGAAGTCCATCAGCCATCGCCTGACCCAAAAACAGCGGCATATGGACCTGTGCAGCTTGGAGCTGATGCCCTGTCAACTGGCCTTTAGTTGTTTAAAGCTGACCAATCCAAAAGGAGGGGCCTGCCTCCTTCAGAAAAAAACAGTTAAAAGTCTCAAGCCCTGGAGAGAGAGGGGAGGGCTATAGATTTTCAGTTTCTGAGTCTGTGTGTAGTAATGAGTCGTATTTCTTTCAATAAATTCGTTGCTCTGCCTGAGTCTTTTCCTATATTAATTGGCAGAGAAAATGAACCCAGACAATAGACCCCTAGATGATAATAAAAAGATCTCTTTAACGAGAAAGGGAGGGGGAGAGGGAGAGGGAGAGGGAGAGGGAGGGGGGGGAAAGGGAGAGGGGGAGGGAGAAAGGGAAAGGAAAGAGGAGTTAGGTAAGGGAATAGTACCTTTCGGATGCAGTTGGATCCATCCTGGAGCAGAGCCTGTAACTGGCAGCCAGTCTGATGGAAGTCTGTCAGGCATGCCTGACCCAAAACAGCGGCTGGACCTGGCAGCTTGGAGCTGTGCCCTGTCAACTGAGCCTTAGTTGTTAAGCTGACCAATCCAAAATTAGGGGAGGGGGCCTGCCTCCTTCAGAAAAAAACAGTTAAAAGTCTCAAGCCCTGGAGAGAGAGGGGAGGGCTTAGATTTTTCAGTTTCTGAGTCTGTGTGTAGGTATGAGTCGTCATCTTTCAATAAATTCTGTTTGCTTCTTGCTCTGAGTCTATTTTTCCCGCCTTTTAATTATTTAATTGGCAGAGAAAATGAACCCAGACAAGACCCCTAGATGATAATAAAAAGATCTCTTTAACGAGTGTAACTTGGTTTTGAGCACTTATTTCCACAAGCCTTGGCGTTCTTCAAATGACTCAGTAGCCCTTAACATATAGGATGGAATGCACGAAATCCAGTGGAGAGGGCTATGGGGGACACAAATGAGGGAGAGAGTTTACATATGATTACGATGTATTGTATGAAATGCACAAAAATTCTCTGTCTCTCTCTCTCTCTCAATATATATATATATTGACCAGCATTAGAATGTCCCCCAAATGGCAGTTTTATATCCAGGTACACAATGAAGTGAGTTTACAAGGAAGTGGGGTCAAGGAGGTGGGGGAATGGGCGTGGGTGGGTCTGTGTCTGGTATCAGTAGAAGCGTCTTGAGAGAGACTGAGGACTGGTTCTGGTCTCCAGTGAGGTGTGATTGCAGGATGTTGTGGCAACTTTTCTCAGGTTGCAGGAACATGCAGTCCAGGATAATTAGTTCTCGGAACTTCTGCCTCAGTTGACCTCCTGAAGTCCCTGACTTAGGTGGGTTACACACCTTACAGTTTCTTCCCTGACCACCTAACAACTACTGGCAGACCTATCGTTTATGCTCTCCTTCTTAGCTGTGAGTGTTTGTACAACCTGGTCTTCCAGGTACTGCCCATAAATTACGCCATGTAGGAATCGGAAAGAGCCTTAGTAGTACTGGGCTTTGTACCTTAGGACTTGAGGCTAGTCCTGGTTCCTTAAATAACTTTACACTTTTTGTCTATCAAAAGGGGATAATTGATTCGGGGGATAAATAGCATCCCCTAGAGGGTTCTTAGCAATTTAAGAATGGACTTAAATGGAAGCTTTAAGATAATTTTATTAGAATTTAAACAAAAATCCTCAGGGCAGGCAAGCTTGAGGAGGAAAATGGAAGGGAGAAGGGAAAATAAAAGTTACAAAGCCCCGCAGGTTTAGAGCCTGCATGGAGGTCAAACACGTGGTGGACCGGCAGGCAACATGACGGGAAGAAGGACGCTTTAGAGCAAAAGCAAAGAAACACAAAAGCATTAGAGGAAGCAAGCTTAGAGAAGGGACACGAAGAAGGAAAGGGAAGAGACTCGGAAAGGGAAGAGACTCGGAAAAGCAGGGCAGCACTGACAGAGACCGCACGTCTGTAATGTGGTCCAAAAGTATTGCACCAAGAGGCTGAGATCCAGGCAGGAAAAGCTCCCCACCTCATTAACACACTAGGTATTCCATCCGTCTATTCCGCCCGCCTATTCAACAGGACTTAAGCTGAGCCCACCTTCCTGGGTGGTTCTGTGACCAGGTGACTGACCAGTGGAACTGGAAAGCTGGGTCTTCTCACAGATAGGCTACGGATTTTGGTTTTTTGACCAGTTCATCTTATGGGACTTTTTGCTACTCTAACGTACTCTTTCACAGTTATACTGAGTATTCGAACCATCCTTTCATTCAGGACTAACCCAGAATAAGAATGCCTGAACTTTGACTAGCTAACTATTTTTCTTCCTGGCTTCATTTTACAGATCAGAAAGCTGTGACCTAGAGAAGTTAACCAAACAACTGGAAGGTCTAGGTGGTGGGGTCCAAGGAAACAATTGAGATGGACTGTTTGGGGGTGGGGTAAGAAGTTTATTAGAAAAGTTTACTCAAAAAACAGTGCCGGGCGTGGTGGCGCNTTTTTTTTTTTTTTTGGTCTTTTCGAGACAGGGTCTCCCTGTAGCCCCAGGCTGTCCTGGTACTCGCTCTGTAGACCAGGATGGCCTTGAACTCACAAAGATCCGCCTGCCTCTGCCTCCCAAGTGCTAGGATTAAAGGCGTGCGTCACTACGCCCAACCTCTAATCATTATCACTAATCTGCAAACACTCAGAATTTGAAACACTTTTTTTAAGACAGGGCCTTACTATGTAGACCAGGCTAACCCTGAACTCAGAGAGATCCATTTGCCTCTGCCTCCTGAATGCCTTCCCTCAAGCCTGATGACCTGAGTTTGAACCCTGGATCCCACATGGTAGAAGGAAAGAACCTACTCTCATAAGTCATCCACTGACTTCCACACCTGTGCTATGGCATGTGCACAGTTCCCCTTCACACACACATACAAAAATAAATAAATAAATAAATAAAATCTCTTCATTATATACTAAGGATATAATATTTCCTAGACAATGGGAAGATCCCTTAGGCCTAAATTAAGAATAGCAAATAGTTATCTTTCTGTTGCTCTGATAAAATACCCTAACAAAAAGCAAGTTGGGGAAAAGATTTATTTGTTCCAGAGGGGATACAGTCCACCATGGTTTGGAGAGCACACGGCCATAGGAACTTGAAGCTTCCTGGACAGCTGTAAAGCTAGCTGATCATTTTTCAATCATACATGGGAAGTAGAGTCAGGCCATAAAACCTCAGTGCCTGCCCCCCAGTGACAGCAAGGCTCCACTGCCTGAAGGTTCCATAACATTCCAGAACAATGCCACCAACTGGGAGTATGTGCCTATATGAGATATTTTGTATTTAAATCACAGCACCAGGCATGGTGGTAAATACCTGTGATCCCAGCACTGGGAGACTGAGGCAGGAGGATGGTCACGAGTTTGAAGCCAACCTGGACAATATAGAGTTTCAGGCCAGCATGGGCTGAGACACTGACATCAGCGTCTTAGATCCAAACAAGCAAAATCAGTTTTCCTCAACAATGAGCAGTCTCCCTACTCCCCTTACTGGACTTCAGACTGCTTGAGGACAAGAAAATATTCCTCACACAGTAGACTGAGACTGTGTTGACTGGATGCAGTTCTTCAAATGGCATGTGTGGTCATGCACACAGAGAAGGGAAGGAAATAAGGACACCTCCAACCTGTCTCCCTTGGCCCAAGAACATCTATACACCCAGTCAGAGAGGACTGAGGTGGTGTCCGTGTTGTGACTTTAAGATCCTTAGGGTCACCTTCAGAGAGTGCCATGTCAAAAAAACAGTTTGTGTGGCTAGAGAAATGGTTCTAGCAGAGGACCCAGGTTGAGTTCCCAGCATCTACATGGCAGCTGACACACATCCATAACTTCAGTTCCAAGGGATCTGTGCTCTCTCCTGGCCTCCACAGACATTGATTATAGAGCATTTAATATATATATATATTATATATATAATATATGCAGTCGGACACACCTCATACGCTATGAAATTAAAAAAAGTGTTTTGCCGGGCCTGGTGGTGCACACCTTTAATCCTAGCACTTGGGAGGCAGAGGCAGGCGGATCTTTGTGAGTTCAAGGCCAGCCTGGTCTACAGAGCGAGTTCCAGGACAGCTACAGGGAGACCCTGTCTCAAAAAGACCAAAAAAAAAAAAGTTTTAAAACAGCTTGTGTAGTTCAGTAGTAGAACATTTGCCAAACGTGTGGGGTGGCGACGATCCCACCACAGCAAAAATAACCCAAGTGAAAACCAAAACCTCGGGGTTCTGAAAGTGGCTGCGTGGCTACCTCCCCCCACCCTTCTTCCTTTCAGCACTCTGCCACTGGCCTATACCCTGCAAGCTCTGCGGCCAAGCCTCAGGCTACACTAAAAGATTGACAAGATTTATATGCAAGTATGCATGCCAGTCATAAAATTGGGGGGAAACTATTTGATAATGAATGTGACCGAGAAACAAAATTTTTGTTTCTGGAATGTGGTATTATGGGGTTTTTTGTTTGTTTGGAGTTTTTTTGTGTGTTTTTGGTTTTTTTTGAGACAGGGTCTCCCTATAGCCCCAGCTGGCCTGGAACTCACAGAGATCCACCTGCCTCTGCCTCCCAAGTGCTAGGATTAAAGGCATGCGCCACCATGCCTGGCTTAAAGATAGCTCTTAGCCACCATGTGGGTGCTGGGAATGGAACCCAGGTCCTCTGCAAGAGCAGTCAGTGCTCTTAACCGCTGAGCCATCTCTCCAGCCCCGATATTATGAGTATTTTATTCTATAAAATAGGTGACGTTGTCTAAATTTTCTGTATAAAACATGCTTGACTTGTCTAGTTGAAAAAAAAGGTCACATGTTATGGACAGAGTACAGTCACCAGTGAGGTCTATAAGGCCTGATCCTGACACCTGCGAGGTCTTGGTTTGCTGAGGTTGCAGAAATACCCAAGCAGCTTCTGGGAGTACTTGAAGGATCAAAGGCTGTGGTTTGGCACTCCCTACTACTTTAAATATTCATGAAGATGACTCCAGGACCTGTGGCTGGCTGGCTGGGTTTCTGGGAAACAGCTGTACTGCAGGGCACAGAATCTTCTACTTTGGCTGATTCTCCTACTTCCAACCCAGTTCACAGGCCTTAGGCTGGAAGCAGACTGCAAATCTTGAGACTGGAAAGTAGAACTCTGCCTTTTGTACACACTACCTTCCTCAAAGAAGAACTGGGGAGAAGTTTTGGAAATGGTGGGAAGGCAGGGCCAACCAGCTTATATCTGAATTTTTATTATGGGCATGGCACAAGCGGCGATACAGCCTGGCACAGATCTCCCCAGTCTTCTAGCTGGCAGTGTGGTTGGCCAGCATGTTCTAGGTGTTGGCATCTTCAGGGGCTGGAGAGGTTTTTGCTTTTTGCTTCTTTTCTTTTTAGTTAAGATCAAAATCAGTGCTAGGTAAATGCTCTACCCTCGAGCTGCATCCCTAACCCCTACTTCACCTTTGGGGCTGAGGCCATCCATGCTTTTCAGTAGTATTCTCCAGCTACTGATAGCAGGGACACTGCACGAGCCTGGCTTGCTGTGACCAGCATGGAGTGTCCCCGTATGTCCCAAGACATTCTCACATCTACATCTACATGCTGTTCTTATGCCACCTGCTTCTGCATCCTTTTTATTTTTATTTTTTTTTATAAAGGATACTGCTGTGCAGCAGATCCTTATTTTTTTTTAATTTTATTTATTTTTTTGTGTATGAATGTACTGTCTGCATGTAAGTTGGTGCACCCGTGTCATGCAGTGCCACAGAGGTCAGAAGAGGGCGTCAGATTCCCCTGGAACTGGAGTTAAAGACGGTTCTCAGCCACCATGTGGGTGCTGGGGATAGAACCTGGATACTCTGCAAGAGCAGTCAGTGCTCTTAACCTCTAGGCCATCTTTCCAGCCCCAGCTCTCTTTTTTATGTTTTAGAAACATTAGCCCAACAAACTCTTAGCTCTGGTTCAGTGGACCTTACTGAAAGGCTTTTGCACCTGCATTCACACTACATGTGTGTACAATACACACATTCACACATGCAATTTTTTTTTTTTTTTT
>VZQC01001550.1:1736354-1798862 GCA_009823505.1 Rhizomys pruinosus | reverse complement strand
GTCTTTTGAGACAGGTCTTCCCTGTAGCCCCAGCTGTCCTGGATACCACTCTATAGACCAGGTCTGGCTTAACTCACAAAGATCACCTGCCTCTGCCCCCTCAGTGCTGGGATTAGGTGCGCCACCACGCCCGGTTCAAGGCCATCCTGGTCTACGGAGTGAGTTCCAAGACAGCTGAGGCTGCAAGGAGACCTGTCTCAAAAAGACCAAAAAAAAAAAAAAAAATATCAGGCTGGTAAGATGTGCACCATGGCATGAGTGCACGCATACATGTAATAATAATCAGTAAAAAAATATTTAAATGATAAAGGCAGGTAACTAGTGTTTATTGTGTGCTTACCATATGCCAGGTAATATTTCGGCACTTCATATTCATTGTGTAAAATTCAGGCATGTCCACCTGTGGCCTATGGACAGGATAGCTGTGAGTGAGCTCAGCACACATCTGCACATGACAATTCCATGTCACAACGCCAAAAGGTTGGAATCCCCTGGAATCTTTGGAACGATTCAGCAATTATCTCCATTTTGGAAGGAGAATAACATATAAACCAGAGTTCAAAAAATTACGTAATGTGGGCCAGCCAGATGGCTCAGGGCATAAAGGTGCCTGCTACCAAGCCTGATTAGAGTTCACTTCTTGGGACCCACATGGTGAAACAATGAGAGAAACAATTCCTGAAAGTTGTCCTTTGACCTCCACACAAGCACCATGGTGCTCCCATACACACACACACACACACACACACACACACAATAGATGACACACACACAATATTTTATTTTTTTTTAAATGAGTATTTTATGTATTATATTTTTACATGTATGGGTATATTGCCCACATATATGTAAACATATTCATGTTGTGCAGTACCCTCAGGGGTCAGAAGAGAGTGTCTGATTCCCTGGAACTGGAGTTACAAATGGTTGTTAGCTGCCATGTGGGTGCTGGATCTGAACCTGTGTTCTCTGGAAAAGCAACCAGTGCTCTTAACAGCTGAGCCATCTCTCCAGGCCCTAGAAAAATTGTTTTTAATTAGGCAATGTCCCAAAAATTTTTGCTGAATTTTGTGATAGTCTATGTGCCCCAGTCTGGCTTCAAACTTACTATGTGGCCAAGGACGACCTTGAACTCCTGATTCTCCTGTGCCTCCACCTCCCAAGTGTCAGGACTATAAGCATATGCCATTACACCAAGTAGTCAAAAAAAGTGTTTTTTTATAGTACCCAAGGACAGAGAATAAGAACCAAGTGTTGCAGGGTTTTATAATATTTACATGCATACACTTAGAAAATCACGGGGGCTGGAGAGATGGCCTAGCGGTTAAGAGCGCCGACTGCTCTTGTAGAGGACCCGGGTTCGATCCCCAGCACCCACATGGCGGCCGAGAACCGTCTGAAACTCCAATTCCAGGAGAACTCCAGTTTCCAGGGGAATCCGACACCCTCTTCTGACCTCCGCAGCACTGCACAACAGAGGTGCACAAACCTACATGCAGATAGCACACTCATACACATACAAAAATAAATAAAATAAAAAGAATATTTAAAAAAAATTTTTTTTTAAAGTCAAACTTGAGTTCAAAGCCAGCCTGGTCTACAGAGTGAGTTCCAGGACAACTGGAGTTAGAGGGAGACCCTGTCTTGAAAAAAAAAAAAAGTCAAACTATGTCTCACAACTCATAAATGAGTACAACTTTCCAAGAGTCTAGGGATTAGGTAGCTGAATGGATAAGAGTCATTCTCCAGGGTACTAGTGATGTCCCATGCTCAGCATCCACATCTAAAGGACACCATAAAATAAATCCAAAATTAATGATCTAGCCATACTACATATTAATTAAACATTTAAATATTATTTTGCTTGGGCTTTTCATTCTTTTTTATTTTTATTTTTATTTTTTGAGAGTTGTACAATGCCCACAGAGGCCAAAAGAGGGTGTCAGATCCCCTGAAACTGGAGCTATGGACAGTTGTTAGCTGCCATGTAGGAATTGAACCTAGGTCCTCTGCAAGAGTAGCCAGTGCTCTTAACCATTGAAATAAGTCTCCAGCAGCCCCCCCCTTTTCAAAGCAAAACGAATGTAGATTTATTAAGGAAAAGTACAAGGGGCTCCAAGGGAGGAATTCCCTTGATCTGTTTTTACGGTAAGCTCTTACTATATAGCCTTTACTATGCACAATCCAAACTGAGCTCAAACTCATTATCTTTCCTGCCTTAAACTTCCACATGTTGGAATTACAGGCATGTACTACTATGTCCAGCTCTTTGCTTATATTTTGGACTTTTAGAAGGTATTTAAACGTTTATTTATTTTATTATTATTATTTTTTTTTTTTTGGTATTTTTTTGAGACAGGGTCTCCCTTTAGTCCCAGCTGGCCTGGAGCTCACTCTGTAGACCAGGCTGGCCTTGAACTCACAGAGATCCGCCTGCCTCTGCCTCCCAAGTGCTAGGATTAAAGGCGTGTGCCACCATGCCCGGCTTAAACGTTTATTTAAATTAACGATAAATCTGCAAACCAACTATTAACTTACCTAAGCAGGCTGATCAGGAGAATGTGATAAATGTAATGTACCTCAAGCTTTTGGGAATATTTTGGTGGGAAGATGGCAGGGGCGGGGGAAGATAAATCTATATGTAAGATGGATGGTGAGTTCAAGGCCAGCTTGGTCTACAAGGTGAGTTCCAGTACAGCTGGGGCTACAGAGAGACCCTGTCTCGAAAAGACCAAAAAAAATAAATAAATAAAATAAATACTACCACAATAAACACTGACAGAGTGTTATGCACTATACATTGTACCTGAGTTATTTCCCTGAATCCTCCTGACAAACTTAAAAAGGAACTGAGATTGACAGACATTGAATCACTTATCTAGCAAATAACAAGGAAAGAGAAGACCTAAGCAATTAATTGTAAACTGTCTTCCTGAAATCATTATGACTGATATAGTTTGGATCTTAAGACTTATTTTATTCTGTTTATTTATGTGTATGTATATGCATATGGGTATGTGTGTATGGGTGTGTGAGGAGGGAGTGTGTGTATCTTCCAGGGCCAGAAAAGAGTATAAGATTCCATCAGACGTGGTGGTGCATGCCTTTAATCCCAGGCAGAGGCAGGCAGATCTCTGTGAGTTCAAGGCCAGCCTGGTCTGCATAACGAGCTCCAGGCCAGCTGGGACTAAAGAGAGACCCTATCTCAAAAAACCACACACACACACACACACACACACACACACACACACACACATACACACATACACACAAAAGAGTATTAGATCCCATGGAGCTGGAGTGACAGGCAGTTGAGAACCACCTCATGGAGGTCCCAGGAACCAAACTTGGGTCCTCTCCAAGAGCAGCAAGACCTCTTAACTGCTGAGCCATCTCTCTGAGAATCCAATTTGGATCTTAAATGTCCATCAAAGGCCCATGTGTTAAAGTCTTTGTCCTCAGCTTGGAGTTACTTACAAGTGGTAGCAGCTAGCGTAGGGCCTAGTGGCAAGTATTCTGATCATTGGTGAGTGCTCTTTCAGGGGATTCTGGTATACCAGCCCCTCACTCTTTCTCACCTCTGGCCACGTGGTGACTGGTTTTGCTGTGCATACACTTCTACTGTGATGTTGTCCCAGGTCCAAAACAATGGGGTCGACTGGTCATGAACAAAAACCTCCATAATGGTGAACCAAGATAAACCATTCCTCTTTTTCAAGCTGACTTATCTCAGGGTATTTATTATAATAATGAAAAGCTGACTACCCCATGAGTCACAGTCCTGAGCACTGCACTTTGATAAGCATCTCCCCCAAGCATGTTGATTTGTCATTGTAAAAAAGAGTTTTTAAAATTTATGTGCAGGCATGTGTATATGTGATATTCATCATTCTCTCATCAAAGAATCTATGGTGTTTACTATGTTAAGTGTGGTGGTTATACAACGATAAACACCACTGAGGAGGGTCTTGCCTTATGGAGCTTCTATTCTCGTAATATGAAGCAGATGATAGATAGAGGACGGATGGATGGATGGACGGATGGATGGATGGAGAAATGGGTGGATGGATGGGTGGATGAACAAACATAGATTGTTAAATGATAGATAGCTATTAGATAGATAGATGATTGATAGATGTTAGATAGATAGATAGATAGATAGATAGATAGATAGATAGATGATAGGATAAAGTACTGAGAAAACATTCTCCAGAGTTCAAAGAGTGGCAGCACTGAATGACTAAACCACAAGGGGGAGCCAGTTCTGCAAAGACCAGAGAGTGGAGCATTTTAGACTAAAGAAAAACCAAAAATTGTCAGAGCACTTAAAGTCAGCTATTCTCTTCATCACACTTAAAAGTTCAGGAGAGCCGAGCGTGGCGGCGCATGCCTTTAATCCTAGCACTGGGGAGGCAGAGGCAGGCGGATCTTTGTGAGTTCAAGGCCAGCCTGGTCTACAGAGCGAGGTCTCCAGGACAGCTGGGGCTACAGGGAGACCCTGTCTTGAAAAGACAAAAAAAAAAAAAAAAAGTTCAGGAGAAATAATACCCTCTCAGACACTTTAATTGTGTCAGGCTGATTGACGAAACAAAAATTCCAGTTAAATTCAACTTTCCCTACATCCATTGCAGCTGGTGATAGCTGGAAAGTCAATCTCTCTCTCTCTCTCTCTCTCTCTCTCTCTCTCTCTCTCTCTCTCTCTCTCGGCTCACTCTCTCTCTCGGCTCACTTTAACCATGTCACCATACCTGTATTTCCCAGGCCCCTTCTTTCAAAAGGACAGTATCATACCGGGCATGGTGGTCAACGCCTTTAATCCCAGCACTTGGGAAGGCAGAGACGGGAGGCAGATCTCTGTGAGTTCAAGGCCAGCCTGGTCTATGTAATGAGCTCCAGGCCAGCTGGGACTAAAGGGAGACCCTGTCTCAAAAAGACAAAAAAAAAAAAAGACAGTATCACCTCCCTGACCTCTCTATTAGCTATTAGCAGATGACTATGTTACATTTCTCACTGAGAAAATGAGAATAAGCAGAGGACATCTGCTGGGGTAGGAGTGGGAGTGGGGTACAAACCAGTAATCCTAGCACTTGGGAGGTAGAGATAGGAGAACTTTGAGTTCCGGCCTGGGCTATATATTAAGAGTTTATCTCAAAAAGAAAAACACAAAACAACAGCAGCAGCAACAACAAAAACAAAGACCACCACAAAAACAAAATCAACCACTAATTTAAAAACTTAAAGCACTTTTGTTCTTTGGAGGCCAGAGAAGGACACTGGATGTCCTCCTCTACCCCTGGTCCACTTTAGTCCTTTGGGACAAGGTCTGTTCTGGTTTGTTTCCAAAGTGATAAAACACTTTGTCCTAAACACCTTGGGAAGAGAGGCTTTATTGTATCTTACACTTCCAAGTGACAGTTTATCATTGAGGGAAGTCAGGACAGGAACTCAAGGCAGGAATCTGGAGGCAGGAACTGAAGCTGTGATGTGCAGGAATGATGCTTACTGGCTCTCCCTTCCTGGCTTGCTGGGTCACCCTCCTTACATAGCCCAGGTCCACTTGTGCCGGGGTGGTACCACCCACAGTGGGCTCCTGCATCAATGACCAGTTAACAGAATGCCTCACAGACAAGGTGGTAGGCCAATCCGCTGGACGAAATTCCTCCACTAACATTCCCTCTTTCTCGGTGTCTCTAGTCTATGTGAGGCTGAAGAATACAGAACAAGCACAGGGTCTCTTTCTGAACCTGCAGCTGCACTGGTGGCCAATAAGCTCCAGCCATCTTTCTGTCTCCAGCCCTCAACACGCTAGGGTCACAGACAAGACCAAACCAGACTTTTATTTTATTTTACTTTATTTTATTTTTTGAGACAGGGTGTAGAGTGTTACACACCTGCAGCGGCATGCTTGACCTCCTCGAATACTGAACAGATTTAACAACCTGCACTTGGAGGCAACAGCTGAGTCAGTGGTTTGATCAGCACCTGACGCGCTTCCAAAAGCAGCAGCGGACGTTCATATGTAAATCCTTGTCTTTCCCACAGTAAACAAGCCGGCAGGTGCTCGCGTCTTCCCTGCCATTCACTCAGCTCCCAGAGTCAGTGCTCTGTCGTCTACTCACCTATTCCTGGTCAGGGCCTTGGAACTCTGGCTGGCCCGGAGGGTTCCTACAACAGGGTCTCCCTATAGCCCCAGCTGGCCTGGCACTCACTCTGTAGACCAGGCTAGCTTTGAACTCACAGAGATCCACCTACCTCTGCCTCCTGAGTGGTAGGATTAAAGGCGTGCACCACAACACCCAGCTTAAAGACAGTTCTTAGCCACCTTGTAAGTGCTGGGAATCAAACCTGGGTCCTCTACAAGAGCAGTTGGTGCTCTTAACCACTGAGTCATCTCTCCAGCCCCTCAAAATACCTTTTCTACTTTGGTAACTAAAATTTTTGAGATTGAAAATAACTAGTTCAAGAATTCCTACACACAAAAATTTCAGGCTTTCATTTACTAAAAACAAAATAGTGCAGATTTCGCCAATCTGTGTATACATCAGGGTAATTTTTTTTTCTGGCTCAGAACGAGTCCATAACAAAGATTCTCAGTATCGACCTTTGTTCTCAGTGAGGGCAAATGGGTCAACACTGCCAAGGATAAATTTTTTTAAATGCAGAAATGGAAGTAGCAACTTCAGATTTCTGAATATTTTAATGACATGTATTTAACCTTGTTTGGCCTCTTTGTTAAAAAATAAATTTACCCTCTTTTAATCTCAGCACTTGGGAGACAGAGGCAAATGGATCATTGTGAGTTTGAGGCCAGCCTGGTCTACATAGCAAGTTCCAGATCAGTCACTGCTATATAGTAAGACCCTATTAAAAAAAAAAAGTACTTGAAACAATGCTCAAATATTCCCAATGCCCAGACTCTAGAATGACATTCTGCAAGTCCTCCATCATGACAATGACATGTACGTACCCTTGTGATTATTTCATTGTCTTCTGAGTCAGCACTGACATTCTCTTCTGTTACTATGGAACAGTCATGACTTGGACTACCAGAATCGCTCTAGTATGGGTTTCCATGAGGCATCCCACACCCTGGTAAGAGGAGCTACAGTGCCACTCTAAGTCTTTATGTTGGAGCCCCTGTGGAAAGATGCCCAGTCAGTTTGCTAACAGCCCAACATCTACATCATCGTAACTTATTGTTTGGGATCAGCAACCATCCTCATCCATGAGGAACAGAGGGTTCTCCCCAGCTTAGAACTAGGCCCCACATCACTAACCCCCAAGGAGAGCACTGCCTGCAAATCACAGACCACCTGGTTACATCCCTCTTCTTCACTGACTTTGTCCTCATCCCATGAGTGAATTTGGAATAAATATATGGCCTGAGCCAGAGGGTCTGGGGCAACAACATGTCGTTGTTGCAGAGCTGAAGATCTCCCACTCTTCAATTTAAGGAAGGAAGGAAGGAAGGAAGGAAGGAAGGAAGGAAGGAAGGAAGGAAGGAAGGAAGGAAAGAAAGAAAGAAAAAGAAAGAAAGAAAGAAAGAAAAAAAATATCCATCAAGCCTGGTGGATTGTGCCTGTAATCCCAGCACCCAGGAGGCTGAGGGAGGATCAAGAGTTCAAAATCATCCTCAGTTACAGAACGAACTCAGGGAAGCCACAGTACATGAGACCCTTTCTCCAAAAATAGATTGATAGATAGATAGATAGATAGATAGATGATAGATGATAGATAGATAGATAGATAGATAGATAGATAGATAGAGTAGGTGGATTTAGAGATGGTTCAGCCGGGCATGGTGGCCCATGCCGTTAATCCCAGCACTTGGGAGGCAGAGGCAGGCGGATCTCTGTGAGTTCAAGGCCAGCCTGGTCTACAGAGCCAAGTTCCAGGACAGCCAGAGCTACAAGGAGACCCTGCCTCAAAGAGACAAAAAAAAAAAAAAAAAATCACAATTCACAGAGAGATGGTTCATTGGTTAAGAGCAAGCACTACTCTTGTGGACCATCCAACTTTGGTTCCTAGCACCCACATTAGGTGGCTCACAACTACCTGGAATTCTGGCTCCACAGGATCCAACACCTCTATGTCTGAGGGCACTCTGGAGGCAGAGGCAGACAGATCTCTGTGAGACTGAGGTCAGTCTGGTCTACATAGTGAGTTTCAGGCAGGCTGGGGCTTACAAAGAAGCTCTGTCTCAAAACAAATGTTATAACAAGACCCACTATTATTCATAATTATATAATAATAAAGCCTTTACCAAAAAGAAAAAAAATACAAGGACATTGAATGTATTCAGGAGAAGACAGTGTTTATGAGTCTTTGGTTTCAGTTCTGGATAATAAAATTAAAAAATAAAAACGAAAGCCACTTGTACATCGATACTATAATAACCAGAGCAGAAGAGTATACTAATCACAGGAAACTGACAGACTGGGGATGGAGCTCAAAGGTATCATGGCTGCTTTTGATTCTTAGCAAGTGGTAGAGGAAAAGGAAGTGGTGGTAGAGAAGAAGAGGAGAAGGAGGAGGAAGAGGAGAAGGAGAAAGAAGGAGAGGAGGAGGAGGAGGAGGAGGAGGAGAGGAAGAGAAGAGGCAAAGGTAAACAAATCAGAGGACATTTGGAAAATGTGATTGATGTCAGCTTCATGACCACTTGACATACAAAGAAGCAAGGAATCCAGGTACTTTAGAGAGGGACTACAATGAGTCTAGGAAGAGCTTGAATTGCTTTGTAAATGAATTGCCATGTTAGCAGCTATATACTTTCGAGGCCACCTTCCCAGACTATTTCATTTGAGTTTCTTTGTCTTTCCACTTTACACAAGACAGAAATGGCAACACCTGTATCAGGTTTCCCTGATCCATCCACTTTACATCAGGACCCTGGGTCGAATCTAAGAGAGGATTTTATCCACAGCCCCACAGAGAGAGAGCTGCCAAGAGTGAAAAACCAAAGGTGGGGCCTAGCGAAGTAAACTGGGGTTCAGGGCAGAACTCTAGCTCCAGGAGGGAGAACACAAGGGATGAACGGGAAATGAGGCCAAAACCCAGAAAGTAAACGAAGATGAACAGACACGGGCTCAGGCACTAGTTCAGACCTACAGAGTTCCAGAGCTCCCTGCTGGTCTTTGAGGAAGTAGCAAGAATAGCATATAGGTGAGGGACAGTAGAAATGTCATTAACAACCATAAACAGCAAGCCAGGTGTGGTGGTCCATGATGTGTTGTCACACATTGGGGTGGGTAGAAACAGGAAGATCAGGGAGTCAAGCCAGCCGGGCTTACAATGGAGCATGCCTTCAAAAAAAAAAAAAAAAAAAAGAAACAAAATAAAAAACAAATTCATACACCAAGATATGATGAGATGTGGAGACGTATAACTCAGTCAGCTAGACTGGCAAGGATGGAGTGATCAAATGAAATATAGGATGGCCAATTTAAAACCAAAAAACCGGGTTTCAAGTAGCCCAGACTGGCCTTGAACTCACCATGTACTAAAGGCTGCTCTTGAACTCCTAATCCTCCTGCCTCTGCCACCCCAAGTGCTAGGATTACAAGTGTATACCATCATAATCTTCAGGCTTTCCACTTAAATTTGGATTTAAGATAAGCAATGGTGGTTGATGAGATAGGTAGGTGTGCTTGCTGCCAAACTGAACAACCGGAGTCCCATCCCTGACACTTACTCTGTAGAAGGAGAAAATAAATTCCTGAAAGTTGTCCTTTGACCTCCATATAAGTGTCAGGGTACAGTTTCCATTCACCCCCTGCACATCCACAAAAGAAGTATATAAACTGTAATTTAGATAAGCTGTAAAGGGGGCTAAAGAGATGCCTCAGCACTTCAAAGCACCAGCTGCTCTTGCAAAGGACCTGGATTGGGTTCCCAGCACCCATTAGGGGTGACCAATAACTGTAACTCCAGTTCCAGGGAATCCAACCTCCCTCTTCTATGAACCACTGCTCATACCTATAATCTTAGCTACTTGGGAAGTTGACAAAGAGGATCAAAATGTCAAGGCTAGCCTGGGCTACAGAGTGAGTTCCCACCTCAAAACAAACAAAAACAAAACTTTCATGGCTTCCCATTATCTAAGAACCTTTTGTGAGGCTGGGGTGTTACAGAGTATGTAACCAGGCTCATATAAGTTTTAATGAATGGGGTAAATATAATGAGATTTACTTTTTAGACCATTGTTGTAATAGCCCCGCGGAGAATCTGAGTTCAAAGGACAATAATTGAGAGACCAGAATACTATTTAAATAATTCAGCCTTAGGAGCTGAAAATACCTTTCTTTTTTAAAGAACTTTTTTTTAATTTTCAATTTTAATTAAAAAATTTTTTTAATTTTTATTTTACTTCTGTATGTGTATGAATGTACTGTCTGCATGTAGGTTTGTGCAACTGTGTCGTGCAATGCCATGGAGGTAAGAAGAGGGCGTCCGATTCCCCTGGAACTGGAGTTCTCCTGGAATTGGAGTTTCAGACGGTTCTTGGCCACCATGTGGGTGCTGGGGATCGAACCCGGGTCCTCTGTAAGAGCGGTCAGCGCTCTTAACCGCTAGGCCATCTCTCCAGCCAATTTTATTTTTTTATGTGTATGAATGTACTGTCTGCATGTAGGTTTGTGCACCCGTGTCGTGCAATGCCTCGGAGGTCAGAAGAGGGTCTCGGATTCCCCGAAGACCGCCGGGAGCGAGGGGCCAGGACCGGCGGCCGGGTCTGGAGGATGCTCAGGCCGCCGCGGAGGAGAGGCCAGGCGCGCACCGCGCACACGCGCGACACTCGCAGCTCTGCCTTCACCCAGGAGTTGTGTTCTAGTCTCCCTTTTGTTTTTCTCCCTTCCCGGTCATGAGACCCGGAAGTGTTTTTTTTTTTAATCCTGTCTCTCTCCCTTTTCCACCCCCTCCCCAATCTATCACATGGCAGAGATAGAATAAAAACAGAAAAATGGCGTCGGTCACGTTGTGGCGAGCCTTGCTGCGTCATTAGATAATCCTCCTGCAAATAGCGGGAAGAACAAAGGAAGGGGGGCCCGGGACCCCCGAGGGCGCAGGTGGGTGCGGGGCGCGCGCGGCCTGGGGGCGGCGTCGGGGCGCGCGCTCGGGGCGCTGTGCTCGCGGCCGGTCGGCGGGGCGCGGAGCGGAGCGGCGCGTGCACAGCGCTCGCTGGCGGCCGGCTGGGCGCCCCGCGGGCGGGGGGAGGCGGCGGGGGCGGCCGCGGGGGCGCCGGGGCGGGCCGGGGGAGGCGGCCGCCGGCCGGGCTGGCGTGCGGGCGGCTGTGGCGCACTCGCTTTTCCCCACCCCCGCGGCTCGCCGGGCGCTGGCGCGGCTCCCTCGCCCCGGCGGCCGCTGTAAATAGAGCCCGGAGGTTGTTTACATGACGGATCTGGCGGGAGGAGTCTGGCGCGGAGAGGAGGAAGGGGAGGAGAGGAAGATGGGCTGGATTCCCCGCGGGTCGGCGGCCGGCTTTTTTCGCTTGGTGCGCCGGTGGCGGGGGCCGGGGTTGCGGGGGAGAGTTCCGCTCGGGAGCCCAGGCCCCGGGCACACTCGGGAGCCTGGGGTTATGCAGGGTGCGGGGGTGTGGTGGGCGGAAGGCCCGGGGGGGTGCATGTTCCGTGGGGTTTGCACTCGCAGCCTGCCACGCAAGCCTGTGGGGCCAGGGAGGCTTGGGTGGCTGGGAGGGAGGACGACGGGAGGAAGGAGGAAGGGTGGGGGACTCGGTTTCCCCGCACATTCGGGAACGCCCCCCCTCCATTCTCCCATCTCCTACTTATTTCCCGCTTCCTCGCTGGGCTCACCTGTTTTATTTTCCATCACTGGAGGCGCCTGCTTTTTTTCCTTTTTAACCGCCGGGCCTGACTGGGCGTTTTTCTTTTTTGAAACATAATTTGGGGGTGGTGGGAGGGGGGGGTGTTGCTGTAACGGAATGCTGGTCCCCGATCGGTTTTCAGGGGGGACGGGGAGAGAACTTGGGGCGGGACAGACCCCGGGGCTTCTCTCGCCTTTTCCCTTGTTTCCTCACTCCCCGCTACCCGCTGCCAGCTGCCCAGCCTTCTGGACCAAGACCACACCTATGCTGCGTCCCGCTTTGGAGGCGACAGGTGAGCTTTAGAATAACCTGGCAGTACCCCCTGTATCTCCTGGGCTTAGCTAGACCCTCACACCCGGGAATGCGGAATTTGCAAACAGCGGCGTCTTTCCCTGCTGATTGCTTTGGGTAGGTTCGCTCTCCAACCCCCAGAAGTTGGGTTTACTGTTGTGTTATCAATTTTTCTCTTCCTTCATCCCTGGTTCCCCCCACCAGCATGAACTACCGGCTTTCAAGTTTTACGTTTTGAGGAAAAAGAGTTTCCCCAGTCCTCCTGCTGTTTTTGTCTTCCCGCCCAGGGGTCTTCACAACGCCAAATCTGCATTTCCCCCTGACCCTCTACTCTTCTGCTAAAAACACTGCTCAGAACCAGGCCTGAGCTTTCATTCCCTGTGGGCCGCACCCTGGCCCCTCTCCTGTTCGCCTAGCCAAAGGCCTCCCAAGCAGAAGGCACACCCAGCCGCGAGGCTTTTCCAGGGAGGAGAGAAACGAGGAAAGAGAAGGGACTCTGGGGTCACCGATTCCGGTTCCAAATCCCCCAGTAGTATTTCCCTCTCTGAACCCTGTGTATCCCTACTATTCTTCCAACAGCTGTACCTACAGCCCAGTTTGCCCCTGGCCCTATAGACATTTGTCGGAAGGGAGGAGTGGGTGGGATGGAGGAGCGATGATGGTCACCCCTCTCTCTTAGAGTTAGGCATTTTCCTCCTCTAATCATTTTATTTACGCTACGTTTAGCATATAAAAATTGCAAGAGTGTTTGCCTGCTATTTGAATTCATTTTTCTTCCTGGCTATGGCTAACCGGGGACCTCCAGAGGGAAGAGGGAGACAAAGAGCTGATTGGGGAGCAAGAGCCCTTAGTTTCCTCTCCTCCCCCACCCCCCTCACCACCACACACACCTTAAATGTGCCTCAGTTTTCCAGAGAAAAGACCCTTCGGGAAAACAAAAGCCAAGGTCTTCCTTTCTTATTACATCACCACCCTCAAGCCCGTCCAACTTTAGCTTCAGAACAGGAAGAAGGCTCAAAATAGAACCTCCTTAAGAACCCGGCCTTTTTCTTTTAACAAGATAACTTGAAAATCAGCTGCTGGGGGACACACTGAACTTGGGGACAGTGGAGGGGAAGAGGAAGAGGAAGTGGCTTCCTTTGGGGGAACCGAGGGTATTGACCAGGTATTTCCAGAAAAAATTCTTTTTCTCAAGGTTAGGATTTTGGATAGCCAGGCCTAATTAACAAATATTTTTGGCTTTGTTGAGAATTTCATGTTCCTATTTGGGGGGGGGTTGTATGTCAACAGTAAGCATATTATTCTGGAGGGTTTTTTAAAAAACTCCTGATTGTGCTGTATAGACTGGTATAGGCACAATGTAAATAGGGGGCATTGGAGGAAGGACAGAATCCTAATGTGGAAACAATTCTCTGTGTAAATTGAGAGGGGGGCTTGGTTGGTAACCTTGGGGGTTAGGAAGTATCCTAAAAGAACAAAGAGCGGCCAGTGGTTGTCAAGATTTCCCCCATTAACCTTGGATCAATGAATTCCTTCTCCTTTAAATCATTCTGTCCCTGAATATTGAAGCTGTACTCTCTCCTTACCAAACAACCTTTCCAAAGAAACGCTGCTTTAGATAAAAAGTTATTGTTACTGAAAAAGCACACTTTAAGGATTGGAAGAGGCACAGAATATACTTCACATCATTTGGGCACTTGGTGTATACTGTAGCAAGGCTTGTTGGTAGATGGGGTAACATCATTTATTCTGATTCCTTCAAAAGAATCCAGGTGACAGTCAGGATTGTCTTGTACCTCCTACTGTGTAGCCCTGAGTCACTTGGCAACATCATCCTTTGATTACGAGGGGGGATTGAGATAACTTTTCTTTTTAATTTTTTTTTTTTTTTTTTGTCTTTTCGAGGACAGGGTCTTCCCTTGTAGCCCCAGCTGTTCCTGGGAAACTTCACTCTGTAGACCCCAGGCTGGCCTTGAAACTCCAAAGAGACTCTGCCTACTCTGTCTGCCTCCCAATTGCTCTAGGATTTAAAAGGTGTTTTGTGCCCACCACGCCCGGCCCCCCTTTTTAATTTTTTAAAAAAGGCCATTACTTGGACTCGGTTATTGAAAACTCAAGTATGCTTGGAAACATGCTTGCAGCATTAGTGTCTACTTTTTTTTTTTGTTTGTTTTTCGAGACAGCGGTCTCCCTGTAAGCCCCATCCGCTTGTCCCTGGAAACTCACTCTGGAGACCAGGGCTGGCCTTGAATTCCAAAAAGCAAAGATTCCGCCTGCCTCTGCTCTCCCAAGTGCTGTCAAGGTATTAAAAGGCGTCCACCCACCACGCCCGGCCATATGTGTCTACTTTTAAAGCTATAGTCTGTGAAATCTTAAAATACAGAAATAAAATGTCTCAAAATCTCGTTAGAAAATTCAGTACTAGAAAGAAAGGAAATTCGAGGACTTAATACAAAAAAAAAGAATAGGTCAATTAATATCTTTGGTTAGATTTTTTGCAAGCTGTTAGGGGGACTTCAGCCTACATGTGCAACTTCTGTTGTTACTTTTATAAGTCCTATTTTTGTTTGACACGGTACTTTTATTAATGAGTCCTGGGTGACACCGCAGTGCATGCATGGATGGTGATGTGTTGCTGTATGCTTCTTTTGGACAGCTTGGGTCTGTAACAACTCTCCATTATGTCCATTTCAAAGAGGTGACTCTACTGCATGTGAAGACTTGGGGGACCCAGGTGCATTAAAGTATTACTGGATGTCAGACCTTGTAACTGCTTTGCAGATTTCTGCCAGGGTGGGAAGGGGTTGCTTTTAAAAAAAAAAAAACGCAAAGGGTTCTAAAAGGCGCTACGCAAGGTATTGCAGCCAGTTTTAGTTTCCATGCACCTTTTCCCTCTAGTAGCTTGTTTTGAAAGGTTCCAGGGGATACCTTAAAATGGATCAGTGCAAACCAGGGCGGCGGTTCACAGCCTGTGATACCTGTTTGCTTCTGATGCGGCAGAGCTTCTTTTCTCACCTTCAGTAACTCTGTTGTTTCCCATCACCTAATTTTCTGACTACATTAGGGTTCACAAGGTTGCTTCTCCAAAAACTGCAAGTCTCCAGAACAGGACAATGTAGAGCATCTCTTTTGGAGTTTTATTTTGCCCTTCTAAAGAAATTCAGTAATACCCTCCTTATCTTACTGGATTGACAAACTGTCAGTACCATGCGAAAAGAAAGAGGAAATTCAGCTTATGGCTTTTGTCAGTTAAGATGAGAACATAAAAGTTCATCACGTCCTTTCTGGACGTGTCTGATAAGTGTTGTGGAGTGACTGGAAAGAATAGTGTGTGACTTAGAAAGAGTTGACTGGCTATTACTACAACCAGTGCCAGGGTGGCCAGCCTGCTTAGTGCACAGGTGCCACTGTGACATGCATTGCCAATAGAATGTGTGCATTCACAGGTGTAGGATAGAAGTGGTTGATTTTTATAGCTGTTAATGTAGCTCAGGCTATGCTCAAACCCAAGTTCTTCTGGCCTTAACCCTCATAGTACTGGGATCATGCTCAGCTACAATGAATCTTTTTTCCAATTGTAATGAGTAACTTTGTGGGGATGAGAGAGTGGCATGTTTGATTTGCGGTTTTATTTTTTTGTTTTTCTTGTTAAAAAAAAAAAAAAAAAAAAAAAAAAAAGAAATGAAATGAAAATCACAACTGGCAGTGAACTTCTGCTCAAAACAGTCAACTTCCACATGGAGAATTTTGAGAAAGACTGAGAAAGAGATGAAAAGCATGTTTGGCAGAATGCATGAGCTCTGGTGGGGTGGGGGGATAGGGTGGGGGACACGGGTCTAGATTTGATCATCTTGTACAAAATATATATTAGAAAAAAAAAAAGAAAATCACAACTGGCAAGTAACTTGCCCAGGGGTAAACAGTTGGTAGAGCTCAGTACTGCCAGAAACCTGTCCTATCATTAGGATACCAGGAGTTGTCATTTTTCCAGTACAAATTTCACAGCTGGAAGGAGATTATTGGGGTTTCTCTAAGTGTTCAACCTAATGTGGTAACCCTGAGGACTAAAGTCAGACCTTCAAAATAATGTGTGAGTGCTCACTTATGGAAGACAGGAGACATGGAGGTAGGTAATTCCCATCATTACATCCTTGGATCTCCACCCCACTTTTTTTTTTCCTCTTCAGTTTTGTAAGGGAACAAATGATTTAGTTATATAACTAGGCTTCATCTCCTCCTTGCTGAAAACTGAAACTGTTACAGCTAAGTTATGACCATCTATCATGTTGCTATCTGGGATGGCACAGGGCACTAACCAACTTATCTGTCCCATTCTTAGGCTTGGGTATACTCCGCTAGGCAATGGAATCTTCCAGATCCAGATGAGCTATGATTTCACCTGTGACAATACATAATCATCTCCTGAACTATAAATACAACTGCATGAAGCAGTTAATCTCCAATCTTTTGAAGTTATAAATATGCATTCTGTCCTGGTGCTAACATCTTCTCAGGAACTCACTGGCTACTAATTCAGAGAATTCCTAGAAGAACCAGGCTTTCTATGGATAGTGGTGCAGCTCAGAGGCTGTTTCCCTGGCATACATGAGAACCTGGGTTCAATTCCCACCCCCACCTCCTAAAGAAAAAAATGGTGCCTATGATTTGAATCTAGGCTGAACAGGATTAAATCACAGCCCAAACTTCATCAAAGCTTGCATGGTCTTAGGAAAGCAAAAGCAACTCCCAGAGAGCAAGAGTTGGCATAACTAATTTATTTGAAGCAGAAAGAATTTAAAAGAAGAGTCAAATATAGTAAAAAGAAGCCGGGAAGGAGGGGCAGTTGGTTAAAAAGTTGAGAGAACAAAATATGGTCTGCCTGGACACACAGGGAAAGACATCTGGCAAGAAAGGTCACCAAAGGTGTAAGAGCCATGGGTTTGACCTTCACTGCAAGCATGCAAGGAATTTCTTCTCCGTGATCAGGATAGGGCTGCGGGGAAGATCCCCTTCAGGGTCTCCACTTGCTTTCTAGACACAAGACGCTGGCCCTCAAAGCTTGCCCCCAGTAATGGGAAATGCAGCCACTGCCCTGTGTACTGATGGTGAAAGGCAGCATGAAATAAACACGACTAGGACACGGTGGCACAAGGAGGACAGGGATCAACGCTGTGAACATAAAAAGAAAGGGGAGTCTGAGTTACCACAACGAACTTGAGCCGAGGAGCAAGAAACGGGGCAGAAAAGTCGTCACAGCCACCCTTAAAAGGTCAACACCTCATAAGTGTTCTCCATCTTTAACTTCTAAACAAACATGAGCACTACAAAGCCGAATCACAGCCTCTCATTATTACTCTGTAACTCACCCTGGGAGTACATCCCGTACCCCCTCAGGATTCAGGCAAGCCTCAGTCCGAATCAGGCTCTAATTGGATGTTTGACCTAGAACTACTCCTGCATCCACGTGTCTACTCCGTTTCTACATCTGTAAACTGAAGCACCCTGGTCAACTCTACCGTCCACTTCTGCTTTCAATCATAAAACAGAAGCACTCAGAAAGGAAACTGAAGAGAAACAAAAGTGAAAGTGCCTTTAGAGGAAATACTGTAGTCATCTAAAGTACAAAATCCTCTATCTTACTGCAAGCCATGGCAGAGTTCCAAACATTGGTGTTTTGGGCAACTGTGAACTTGGGACGAGACAGACACCAACCACATCCTTAGGATGAATTAAAGGGTGGAGCAGGGTGGAGCAGGAATCTGCCTGAGGCCACGCCACAATCTCCTCAAACCACCTTCCTGGGCCCCAAACCACCACATATTTAAATTTTCTTCCTTAATGAATCCACCTGTTATGCATGCCTCCACCCAATACCCCCCCCCCCACGCTGTGGACTAGGGTTTGTGCAGCTTTGGAAAGACTGAGTAAAAGGCGGCAGAATGAACCTCCAAACTAGTAGGATGCTGCCTGCCCTCGCCACGCGGTGGTCCTAAGCAACAGTGTCAAGCAAACTGTTTTAAAACTCAGGAAATACACTGAACTCTTCATATGAATAGAACCCGCTGGAGCCAGGCGAGGGCAGGCAGCCGGGAAGGGAAGAGAAGGGAGACGGGCAGGCGGCTGGAGGCTGCGCCGGGAAGACGCAGCGGGCCAGGACCGGCGGCCGGGTCTGGAGGATGCTCAGGCCGCGCGGAGAGGCCAGGCGCGCACGCGCGCACGCGCGCACTCGCAGCTCTGCCTTCCCCAGGAGTTGTGTCTAGTCTCCCTTTTGTTTTTCTCCCTTCCCGGTCATGAGACCCGGAAGTTTTTTTTTTTAATCCTGTCTCTCTCCCTTTTCCACCCCCTCCCCAATCTATCACATGGCAGAGATAGAATAAAAACAGAAAAATGGCGTCGGTCACGTTGTGGCGAGCCTTGCTGCGTCATTAGATAATCCTCCTGCAAATAGCGGGAAGAACAAAGGAAGGGGGGCCCGGGACCCCCGAGGGCGCAGGTGGGTGCGGGGCGCGCGCGGCCTGGGGGCGGCGTCGGGGCGCGCGCTCGGGGCGCTGTGCTCGCGGCCGGTCGGCGGGGCGCGGAGCGGAGCGGCGCGTGCACAGCGCTCGCTGGCGGCCGGCTGGGCGCCCCGCGGGCGGGGGGAGGCGGCGGGGGCGGCCGCGGGGCGCCGGGGCGCCGGGGGAGGCGGCCGCCGGCCGGGCTGGCGTGCGGGCGGCTGTGGCGCACTCGCTTTTCCCCACCCCCGCGGCTCGCCGGGCGCTGGCGCGGCTCCCTCGCCCCGGCGGCCGCTGTAAATAGAGCCCGGAGGTTGTTTACATGACGGATCTGGCGGGAGGAGTCTGCGCGGAGGAGGCGGAGGGAGGAGAGGAAGAGCGGAGTCCCCGCGGCGGCGGCGGCGGTGGCGGTGGCGGGCCGGGGTGCGGGGGAGTCCCGCTCGGAGCCCCAGGCCGGGACTCGGAGCCTGGGGTATGCAGGCGGGGGTGCGGAGGCCCGGGGGGGTGCATGTCCGTGGGGTTTGCAGCTCGCAGCCTGCCACGCAGCCTGTCGGGGCCAGAGGCTGGCTGGCTGGGAGGGAGGAAGGGAGGGAAGGAGGAAGGGTGGGGGACTCGGTTTCCCCGCACATTCGGGAACGCCCCCCCTCCATTCTCCCATCTCCTACTCTTTCCCGCTTCTCGCTGGGCTCACCTGTTTATTTCCATCACTCGGAGCGCCTGCTTTTTTCCTTTTTAACGCGGGCCTGACTGGCTGTTTCTTTTATTAGAAACATAATTGGGGTGGTGGAGGGGGTGTTGCTGTAACGGATGCTGGTCCCGATCGGTTTTCAGGGGGACGGGGGAGAACTTGGCGGAGACCCCGGGGCTTCTCTCGCCTTCCCTGTTTCCTCACTCCCGCTACCCGCTGCCAGCTGCCAGCCTTCTGGACCAAGACCACACCTATGCTGCGTCCCGCTTTGGAGGCGAGGTGAGCTTAGAACCTGGCAGTACCCTGCTCTCCTGGGCTTAGCTAGACCCTCACACCGGGAATTTGCAAACAGCGCGTCTTTCACCTGCTGATTGCTTTGGGTAGGTTCGCTCTCCAACCCCCCAGAAGTTGCGGTTTACTGTTGTGTTATAATTTTTCTCTTCCTTCATCCCTGGTCCCCACCACCAGCAATGAACTACCGGCTTTAAGTTGAGAAAGAGTTCCCCCACTTCCTGCTGTTTTTTCTTCCCGAGTGGGTCTTCCACGCAAATCTGCATTTCCCCTGACTCCTCTACTCTTCTGCTAAACTTAGCTCAGAACCAGGCCTGAGCTTTCATTCCCTGTGGGCCGCACCCTGGCCCCTCTCCTGTTCGCCTAGCCAAAGGCCTCCCAAGCAGAAGGCACACCCAGCCGCGAGGCTTTTCCAGGGAGGAGAGAAACGAGGAAAGAGAAGGGACTCTGGGGTCACCGATTCCGGTTCCAAATCCCCCAGTAGTATTTCCCTCTCTGAACCCTGTGTATCCCTACTATTCTTCCAACAGCTGTACCTACAGCCCAGTTTGCCCCTGGCCCTATAGACATTTGTCGGAAGGGAGTGGGTGGAGAGAGAGATGGTCACCCCTCTCTCTTAGAGTTAGGCATTTTTCCTCCTCTATCATTTAATTTACGCTACGTTTAGCATATAAAATATGCAAGAGTGTTTGCCTGCTATTTGAATTCATTTTCTTCCTGGCTAATGACTAACCGGGACTCCAGAGGGAAGAAGACAAAGATGCGATGGGAGCAAGCAGTCCTAGTCTCGTCCTCCCCCACCCCCCATCACCACCACACACACCTTAAATGTCCTCAGTTTCCAGAGAAGACCCTTCTGAAAAAGCCAAGTCTTCCTTCTATTACATCACCACCTAAGCCCGTCCAACTTTAGCTTCAGAACAGGAAGAAGGCTCAAAATAGAACTACCTTAAGAACCCGGCTCTTTTACAAGATCAACTTTGAAATCAGCTGCTGGAGGGACACACTGAACTTGGACATGGGGAGAGGGAAGAGAAGTGGCTCCTTTGGGGGACGAGGGTATTGACCAGGTATTTCAGAAAAATCTTTTCTCAAGGTAGATTTGGATAGCCAGGCCAATTAATAATATTTTGGTGTGAGATTCATGTTCCTATTTGGGGGGGGGTGTATGTCAACAGTAAGCATATTTCTGGAGGGTTTAAAAAACTCCTGGATTGTGCTGTATAGACTGGTATAGGCACAATGTAAATAGGGCATTGGAGGAAGACAGAATCCTAGTGGCAAATTCTCTGTGTAAATTGAGAGGCTTGGTTGGTAACTTTGGGGTTAGGAATATCCTAGAAAAAGAGGCAGTGGTGTCAAGATTTCCCCCATTACCTTGGAAATGAACTTCCTTCTCTTTAAATCCATTCTGTCCCTGAATTGAGCTGTACCTCTCTCCTTACCAAACAACCCTTTCCAAAGAAAGCTGCTTAGAAAAGTATTGTTACTGAAGCACACTTTAAGGATTGGAAGAGGCACAGAATATACTTCACATCATTTGGGCACTTGGTGTATACTGTAGCAAGGCTTGTTGGTAGATGGGGTAACATCATTTATTCTGATTCCTTCAAAAGAATCCAGGTGACAGTCAGGATTGTCTTGTACCTCCTACTGTGTAGCCCTGAGTCACTTGGCACATCATCCTTCTGATACAGGGAGGAGGATGAGATGAACTTTTCCTTTTTAATTTTTTTTTTTTTTTTTGTCTTTTCGAGACAGGGTCTCCCTGTAGCCCCAGCTGTCCTGGAACTCACTCTGTAGACCAGGCTGGCCTTGAACTCACAAAGATCTGCCTGCCTCTGCCTCCCAAGTGCTAGGATTAAAGGTGTGTGCCACCACGCCCGGCCCTTTTTAATTTTTAAAAGCCATACTTGACTCGGTTATTGAAAACTCAAGTATGCTTGGAAACATGCTTGAGCATATGTGTCTACTTTTTTTTTTTTTGGTCTTTTCGAGACAGGGTCTCCCTGTAGCCCCAGCTGTCCTGGAACTCACTCTGGAGACCAGGCTGGCCTTGAATTCACAAAGATCCGCCTGCCTCTGCCTCCCAAGTGCTAGGATTAAAGGCGTGCACCACCACGCCCGGCCATATGTGTCTACTTTTAAAGCTATAGTCTGTGAAATCTAAATACAGAATAAATGTCTCTGTTGAAAATTCAGTACTGAAGAAATCGAGGACTTAATACAAAAAAGAAAGATAGGTCATTAATATCTTTGGTTAGTTTTTTGCAAGGCTGTTAGGGACTCTCAGCCTACATGTGCAACTTCTGTTGTTACTTTTATAAGTCCTATTTTTGTTTGACACGGTACTTTTATTAATGAGTCCTGGGTGACACCGCAGTGCATGCATGGATGGTGATGTGTTGCTGTATGCTTCTTTTGGACAGCTTGGGTCTGTAACAACTCTCCATTATGTCCATTTCAAAGAGGTGACTCTACTGCATGTGAAGACTTGGGGGACCCAGGTGCATTAAAGTATTACTGGATGTCAGACCTTGTAACTGCTTTGCAGATTTCTGCCAGGGTGGGGAGGGGTTGCTTAAAAAAAACGCAAAGGGTTCTAAAAGGGCTAGCAAGGTATTGCAGCCAGTTTTAGGTTTCCATGCACCTCCCTCTAGTAGCTTGTTTGAAAGGTTCCAGGGCATACTAAAATGGATCAGTGAACAGGGCGGCAGGTTCACAGCTGTGATACCTGTTGCTTCTGATGGCAGGCTTCTTTTCCTCACCTTCAGTAACTCTGTGTTCCCATCACCTAATTTCTGACTACATTAGGGTTCACAAGGTTGCTTCTCCAAAACTGCAGTTCCAACAGGAATGTAGAGCATCTCTTTTGGAAGTTTTATTTTGCCTAAAGAAATTCAGTAATGACCCTCCTTATCTTATGGATGACAAACTGTCAGACCATGCAGAAAGAGGAATTCAGCTTATGCTTTTGTCAGTTAAGATGAGAAATAAAGTTCATCACGTCCTTTCTGGACGTGTCTGATAAGTGTTGTGGAGTGACTGGAAAGAATAGTGTGTGACTTAGAAAGAGTTGACTGGCTATTACTACAACCAGTGCCAGGGTGGCCAGCCTGCTTAGTGCACAGGTGCCACTGTGACATGCATTGCCAATAGAAATGTGTGCATTCTACAGGTGTAGGAATAGAAGTGGTGTATAGTCTTGTTAATGTAGCTCAGGCTATGCTCAAACCCAAGTTCTTCTGGCCTTAACCCTCATAGTACTGGGATCATGCTCAGCTACAATGAATCTTTTTTCCAATTGTAATGAGTAACTTTGTGAGAGTGGCTATTGTTGATTGGGTTTTTTGTTTCTTGTTTTTTATTTTTTTATTTTTTATTTTTCTATGTGTATGAATGTACTGTCTGCATGCAGGTTTGTGCACCCGTGTCATGCAATGCCATGGAGGTCAGAAGAGGGTGTCGGATTCCCCCGGAACTGGAGTTAAAGACAGTTCTCAGCCGCTGTGTGGGTGCTGGGGATCGCACCTGGGTCCTCTGCAAGAGCAGTCGGCGCTCTTAACCACTAGGCCATCTCTCCAGCCCCATGTTTCTTGTTTTTTAGATAGCTCTTACTATATAGTCTAGTCTAGGTCTCAGACTTACTATGTATTTCAAGCTGGCCTCAAACCCACACCAATTCATTTCAGTTCTTCAGCCTTCCAAGTGCTGGGATTCCAGGGTCATCACCACATCTGGTCTTACCTGGCATGTTTGTTTTTTTATTCTGAAAGGGTATAATCTAGAGGTAAGCCAAGAGGGAAACTCACTTGTACGTAAACTGAAATAGCTGCTGTGATAAATGCAGTGCTGAGCACAGTCAGGAAGGACATTGGAGTAGACAGATGAAAAGCATTTATGCTGAGCACACTTACAAAGAACATACATAGCATGTATATGATACAGAGAGAACAGGTACATGGGTCACTTGGTTTATTTGTTAATGTTTATTGTCTTGGAGCCTTTTTGGAATAAAATCCTGGTGAATACAAGGTCAAAGCTCATTTTCGCTGCCTATTTGTTTGTTTAATTTATTTTTAGTATTTTGTTTTGTGTTAGTGTATGTATGCACATGTTTGTGGCACAGCACCTGTGTGAAGGTCAGAGGACAACTTGCAGGAGTTGTTTATTTCGTACATGTGTTCTGTGAAAGGGTTGCTGGTTCTCGCCCATGTGAACTTGCTGCTGCTGTTCAGCATGAGGGTGTGTCAGGGCCAGTTCTGGAAGTGTGTAAAATAGTGACGACCTTCTGTGCCTGCTCCCAGTTAACACTGGGCATGGATGTCAGGGCTGTCTTTGAACAGAGCTTTTCTCCCTGACCTTACCTTGCTTTTTAGCCAATCTTTCTCTTTAAAAGGAGAAAAGTCTGTAACCCTTTCCAGGGTCCCCCTCAAGTCTCTGCCACAAGTTAGTTGCTTAAAATACAATACAGCAAAGTTTGCAGTAACTTGCAAGTTCACAGACTGCATGCCTCTGCACAAGCAGGTGTTGACATTTGAACTTTTTTTGCTGATAGGATATTGACATATTTAATACTGTCACAGTTGGATTATGATTTTCAAGTGAAAAATTAACAGTCCATTTGAATTAGCAAACTGCAGTTTAAAGAATATTCTGACTTAGGAGTTTACTTCATAGTATCCCTAGTTATTTAATATATAGTCGTGTATAATGGTTTCAGATACTGTGGTAGTTCATAGATAAGAGGAATGTGACATGTTTTTAGCCTTATCATTTGTACTTCACATTATTTAGAGGCAAGTTCTAAGGCATACCATTCCAGAACTACTTGGCTTTCAAGAAACTTGGTACATGCATTGGTGAAACTTGGTGAATAAATTGTTCTTCCTTTACTGTTTGGTTTTTATCTTTGGATTTTTGTATGGTTTGTTTTTCCTTTTTTGAGACAAAGTCTCACTTGTTTAGGTTAATCTTACTCTGTAGCTCAGGCTAACCTCAAACCTATAGCACCCTCCTGCCTCAGCCTCCTAAGTGCTGGATTGTACAACCATGAGCAGCCATGCCTGGCTGTTCTGTAGTTTTAAATAGAAGAGTTGAGTTTCCATAAGTCTGAGCTACAGAGGAAAGTGTAGATTGCTGTTTTCTCTCTTCTCTGGTATACTTTTTTCCTAGCCTAAGCACCTATGATCACTTGTGTTTCATTAAAATAATTTCAGGGGCTGGAGAGATGGCCTAGCGGTTAAAAGTGCCGACTGCTCTTGCAGAGGATTCCCCAGCACCCACATGGTGGCTGAGAACTGTCTTTAACTCCAATTCCAGGGGAATCCAACATCCTCTTCTGACCTCCGTGGCATTGCACAACACGGGTACACAGACCTACACGCAGACAGTACATGCATGCAAATAAATAAATGAATAAAATTTAAAAAAACTAAAATAATTTCAGTTGTAGGCCAGGTGTGGTGGTGCACATCTTGAATCCCAGCACCTGGGAAGCAGAGGCAGAGCTCTGTGAGTTCAAGGCCAGCCTGGTCTACATAGTGAGTTCCAGGACAGCTGGGGCTACAGGGAGGCCCTGTCTCAAAAAAGACCAAAAAAATAATAATAATTTCAGTTGCAAAAAAAAATGTATTGAAGTATTCCTGAAACAGTTTTTGAAGGAAGCACATTTATAAAAGAATTTCCTAGAAGAAGCAGTATTAGAGATCATTGAGATACTGCATTGACTTCACTTTGACATTTATTATTTATTTATTTATTTATTTTTTTTTTTTTTGTCTTTTCAAGACAGGGTCTCCCTGAAGCCCCAGCTGTCCTGGAACTCACTCTGTAGACCAGGCTGGCCTTGAACTCATCAAGATCCACCTGCCTCTCCCTCGAGTGCTAGGATTAAAGGAGTGCACCACCCCGCCCTGCTGACATTTATGTTTTAAAGCAGTCACATTGTTACTGAGATGGCACAGACTCACACTGAGCACTCCAGATTATTTAATGGTTCCCATGCTTCCCCAACATCAAGTGTGTCGGTGTGAGTGGAGACAGCATCTGTTAGATGGCTGGATGATTCTGTGGTCAGATGTGAGGTGATAATATTTTTATCCTTGTTGATGGTTCGTTTGGCTCACTACAATTTTATTCTAAAACAGTCAAAATAGCTTTGTTCACCTAGCAGATGTTTATGATTTGGGTGAAAATACGCAACTATTTCCAGGAATCGTGGGTTGTGGGATCCAACTGTTGTTTTTTATTTGAATCTTCATTGCCCTCTTCTGTTTCAGTTGTGTATTACATCAGCTGGCTAAAACCTACATGCTTTCTGACCTCCTTAACAGTTAGCTATTTTTGCACTATAGAGAATGCTTTTACTTTCTGTGTAGGTGGGTTGTTTCATTGGTTATTACTTTTTGAAGATAAGGTCAGTTTTGTGGTCCATAAAGCTAATAGTGGCGATAGATTCATTATGCTCTTGTATTTTCCAATTCCTGCTCTAAACAGTGGATTCATTTATCTGACTTAACTTGAAGTAGAGTTAATATCTGTTCTGCATATAATGAGTCTTTGAAATTGGGCAGATGCCTAATTGAAGACCTAATTCTTCAGATACCCATCAGACTCCACTCATGCCGAGATAGCCTGAGACCTTATAATGGATGTGGAAAAAAAGAGTGAATCATGGTTTTAATAAGTTGGTATCTGATGCCTACGTTCCAGTTTCAGAGACTTTTTGTACCTTTTATTAAAAGAAGCAAGACTCATCCAGAAATAACTTCAGGGTGTGTCTCAAAGGTACAGATTGATGATGATGATGATGATGATAATGATGGCTATAATAAGTGTTTTGATTTTTTTAAGGTATTCCAAAGCTTTTTAGCCTTGCACCAACATAATGGTGTAATTGTCACAACCTATAGCAGACCCCCAACTCCCCAAAGGTGTGCTGTGTACTGTAGCAGTGTCAGCAGTTTGACTCTTTAGCACTGAGGGCAAGAGCAGTAAGAGTAAATTTTCCTCATTTTTGTGAATTTCTTCTTAAGATAGAAACCATGAGTAAGATATAAACCACGAGTTTCGAGTTTCTGGTTCAAGTTATCAGAAACCTGAAACTCAAGGCAAAAAAAAGCTGTTTTCTGAAATGTTTGTAACTGTGTAAAATGAATGTCCAGTTGATGAGAGTTGGACAGCTGTTAGTAGAGGAGGGGAAAAGTACCCCCTCCCCCCTATTCAGTCTTTGGACATGAACCTGGGCCTACATTTTATATCATTAGTGATAAGATCTCAGGTAAGTAAGCTATATAACTTATCAGGTTTTTAAAAAATTCTAAAGATTTACTTTTTACTTATGTGTATATCTGTGGGGAGCGGGTATATGTGTTCCTGAGTGCAGCTACGCAAAGCCAAGAAGTGTCAGCTCCCTGGAGCTGGAGTTACAGGTGGTTGTAAGCTGCTGGTGGGTACAGGGCACCGAACTCAGGTCCCCTGGAAGAGCAGGAAATGCTCTCAAGCACTGAGCCATCTCTCTAACCCCACTTATTTCTTAGAAGACTTTTTAAAAATACTGGTTGAGAGTTTCATACATGGATACAATATATCTTGATCGAATTCACGTTCAACTCCCTTGGGTTGTTGGTTTTTCCTGTCTGTAAGGGGGGGGGTGCATGTGCTCATGATAGCTAACCTAACACAATCCTGTTTGGAAGAGTTAGTGAAAATTCATTGTTTAAAAAAAAGAAAATTCATTGTTAACTCCACTAACTCATTAATAACTCCATAGCATTTTTGTGATAAACAAATGAAAAACAAACAATTGCTGAATGTTAGGCAGTTGTGAAGTATTGTATCTTGTTAGGTTATGAGCACTTTGAGGATAGGAACCATGTTTCATTTTTTGGCACTCCTAAATATCCAGGAAAGATTTTGAGATGTAATATTCCCTAAAGAAAATTTACTTGGGGACTAGAGAGATGGCTTAGTGGTTAAGAGCATTGACTTCTCTCACAGAGGACCTGGGTTTAGTTACCAGCACCCACAAGTACCTAACAACCATCTGTTCTGTAACTCCAGTTCCAGGGGATCTGACACCCTCTTCTGGCCTCCACAGGCATTGCATGACACTGGTACACTTACATACATGCAGGCAAAGCATTTATACACATAAAAGAAAAATAAAACTTTTTTTGAAAAGAAGAAGAAATAGTTACTTCATGAATGAGGCCAGGGAGATGCTGTCTGTGAATGTGGGGGTCAGAGCCAGAGCAAAGCCCAGTCTCCTGGTGGCCTGTTCCCACAGCATATGTGAATCATCTGCTCAAATAAAGTTGAAGTTGAATACAACTCTTCAGCCTTCTTTCCCACTGGATGTAGAAAAAGGTAGTTGGAGGTGGTTCTGATGTTTCTCTGCTGGGCCTTTGAATGTTTCAGTCTCGGTCCGACCCCTTTTCTTTTGCTTCCTCTTGTCTCCAGGAGGAAATCGTTCAGTCCTTCAAGCCGTCGGAATCCTTTGGAGGGAGTAGTGCCACCCAGCCAGATGCCGCTGGCGGATGCAGTGACTGACAGGCTGCCCTGGCTCAGTTATCACAGTGCTGATGCTGTCCATTCTAAAGGTACAGTACTGTGATAACTGAAGGATGGCAGCCATCTTGCCTTCCATCTGAGAAGTCTCCTCATGCTTAGGCACAACAGAAGGTGAAAGAGGAATGAGAAACAGGAGACTGGCAACAGACATGGTTCACCTGTTCCTGCGCGGACCTTTTCTAGGCTTTAGAAGCCATTCCATTGCTGTTTGCCTTCTTTTGTAATGTGGGATTAAGACAGCCTTGTAATTTGCACAGTGATGTGAAGCTGTGCTGGGCAAATTGGGTATAAGGTTTTGGAACCTTTGGGTCTTTAGGAGATTGGTGCTAGGAAAGTACTGTTTGAATTCATATTTTTAAATTCATATTTCTAGAGTAGTATTCATTTTATATATGTGAAAGATGACTTAAGACAACTTTGCACTTATGCTAGTAGATATTCAAAATTAAATAGGGAGACTAGCTCTACATGTTTAACAGTATTGATGTTGCATGAATGAAATTATGTCTGTGTTTAAGAAATGGATAGTCCAAAAAAAAAAAGGCCGGGCGTGGTGGCGCACGCCTTTAATCCTAGCACTTGGGAGGCAGAGGCAGGTGGATCTTTGTGAGTTCAAGGCCAGCCTGGTCTACGGAGTGAGTTCCAGGACAGCTGGGGCTACAGGGAGACCCTGTCTCAAAAAGACCAAAAAAAAAGAAATGGATAGCAACATGTCTGTTTCAAGATGTTTAGGATCTAGTCTTAATTTTAAAAATGGTTATGGAGCCGGGCGTGGTGGCGCACGCCTTTAATCCTAGCACTTGGGAGGCAGAGGCAGGCGGATCTTTGTGAGTTCAAGCCCAGCCTGGTCTACAGAGTGAGTTCCAGGACAGCTGGGACTACAGGGAGACCCTGTCTCGAAAACACCAAAAAAAAAAAAAAAAAAAAAAAAAAATGGTTATGGAATGTCTGTGTTATTTCCGCTGCCACCTTTGCATGAAAATTGAAAATTATCTTATTCGAGCAAGTAAATAAGGACTACTCTGCACACTACACAAATCAGTTTCAGGGATATGAAGTTAGAAATACTAAGCCAGTATCACATTGGCTTGAAAAACTAGGAAACCTTCAGAGCATGTATTTTTAGACTGCATCATCTATAAAGTACCGTTGGAGGGGCTGGTGGAGATAGTTGTCAGTAAAATGCTTAGGCAAATGCCAGCGCATGCCTTTAATCCTAGCACTCGGGAGGTAGAGGCAGGTGGGTCTTTGTGAGTTCAAGGCCAGCCTGCTCTACAGAGGGAGTTCCAGGACAGCTGGGGCAACAGGGAGACCCTGTCTCAAAAAGACAAATAAAAAAAAAAATGCTTAGGCAGGCATGAGTACCAGACTTGATTCCCAGCACCCATGTGCAGATCTGGGTGTGGTAACATGCAGTGCTGGGGAGGCAGATCCAAGTGGATCCCTAGGGCTCGCTAGCCAGCCTAGTGGAATCACTGATGGCCTAGGTCCTGATGAGAGACGTCATGAAGACAAGATGGACAGCTCCTGAGGAGCAACACCCAAGGTTGACCTCTGGCCTCCTTGGGCGAGCACATACCTCCCATACATACAAAGTGTAATTGGGGCAGAGAGAGGGGTTATTAGAGCACTCAGGATTTCTCACATTCCCACTTCCTGACAGACCCTTTGGTCACCAAATTCATCAAGCAAACAAGTACCCAAAACTTGGATCAGAGTTAACTGTAAGGCCCAGGTTAATTGTGTGTATTAAGTTTTAGGTTCCAAGCTTAAACACAAACATGTTACCTCTTCCCAAGGTACTGTATGCCTGGGAACCCTATTACCCTGTGATGACTGAGCAGTAAAGGAAGCAAAACAGTGACCTGTCTATGGAGAGTCAGGCCCTGTTTGAACCTATCTACAATGGGGACCAAAAATGTACAGGAAGAGCAAAATCATATACTGAACCTTACTAGTCTACACTGTTACTCTGTGT
The DNA here is from genome assembly GCA_009823505.1 of Rhizomys pruinosus. NCBI lineage: Eukaryota > Metazoa > Chordata > Mammalia > Rodentia > Spalacidae > Rhizomys > Rhizomys pruinosus. The sequence goes on along the minus strand of VZQC01001550.1, from coordinate 1,768,731 downwards.
CATAAACCAGTGCCTTATCTAGTCCTGTGCTGGGACAGAGTGAGGAACTCCAGGAACAGGGAGCCATCACTAACCTACTGCTTTAGCCTCTAACTTCTCTCCTTTCTCCAGCCAAGCCTGGTAAGGTAACCTCTGGGCCATACCTGCTTGGCCTTGAAACACTGACCACATTACAGCTCAGTACCTCACATGTCCTCACACTCAAATGTTCTCTTAAATCATGAGCTAGGTTGTTCTTGATTAATAATAGGGAGGGAGGGCTCAGTTGTGCATTACACTGGCCATTCCTGAGATGCCTGGGAATGGAATTTTTGACAGAAACTCTGGAAGAACACAGGAGAAATCTCTGGGATTGATGAATCTTCTAGTAATTTGAAACACTCCTAAATCTTAGTATTTTAGCAGGTGGAAAAAGTGCTTGAAGGAGGAATGTGTTTGCAATCCTTGGCCATAATGTGCATTTCATCACCTTCCCTGACTGTCCTGTTTTTCCTTTTACTAGTTTTATAAAAATTCATGAGGGTTTTTACCAGGCCTGACCTCAGTCCATGTCCACATCCATGGGTCACTGCAGAGGGCAGTTGTCTTAGTCTGATTTGCTGTTGCTATGATAAAATACCCTGACAAAGGGTAATTTATTTAGCCAATAGTTTCAAGTTAGAACCCATCATGTTGGTTATGGTGTCGGAAACTTGAAGCAGTTGGTCATATTATGCCCAGTCAGAAGAAGACAGGAGTGCTTGTACATTAGTATTTGGCTTGCTTTCTCCACTCTTCCACAGTTCAGGATTCTTTGCCTAGGGAATGGTACCAACCACAGTGGACATTTCTTCCCCCTCCAGGTAGTGTAATCCAGATAATCCACCCACAGACCCATCTCAGGTGATTCTAGGTTGTGTCAGGTTGAGAAGACTATCTACCACAACAGTGTTCTGTAGACAGAGTCAGGCTGGGCCCGGGAGAACTGAGCAGTGGTTCTGGAAGCATACCCAAGGCTGGGGTCTTCAACATCTCGGAAAAGCTGGGTGCCATGGTGCATGCTGACAATCTCAGCACTTGGGAGGCAGAAGCAGGATTGCCCATGAGTTCAAGGATAGGTTGGTCTTTGTGGATCTGGTCTATATAGTTTCAGGCCAGCCGGGCTACATAGACCCAGACTCAACAGCAAAAAGAATAGATGTGATGAAAGATGATCATCCAGTTAAATGAGAAGTGATGTAAGAAAGCTGATGAGGCCTTCCCAGTACCTCATACTTTAGATTTAGTTGATACATTCATTTTGTTTCCACCCTCTCCTGTTCTAGCATTATTCAAAAGGTGGAAGCCACTCAAGTGCTCATGAATGGATAAATGGCATATATACTCAGTAAAATGTTAGGTGTTTCGAAGGAAGGAAATTCTGATATATGATACAATATGGGTGAACCTTGAATATAAAATGCCAAGTGAAAAAAGGCAGATACAAAAGGACAAATATTGTTTGGTCCATAGGAGGTTCTTAGAGAATTCATGGAACCCCGAAGTAGAATTACTTTTGCGGGGGGCTGAGGCAGGGAGGGAAGTGGGGACTGTGCTTAATGAATGCAGAGTTGTGTTTGAAGAGGACAAAAAACTTCTGGAGGTGGATGGCAATCGTTTCCCCCAAATATGCATGTGTTTAACACCCACAGAAATATCCACCTAAAATGGTGATTTTGCTAAGTATATCGCGATGTTAAAATTAGGATAATAATGCTTTGGATGTATAGTAAGATTGTGTTAGTCGCTCTCAGCCTCATCTTTCATTGTGAAGATATTAATTGTGCTATTCAACTTAAGCAGTTAAAATGTAACTAACATGACCTCAGGCATAAGGGACAGAGATTCTGACATAAGATAGCTTTAACTTGGGGAAGTATAAAGATACAGCACCTACTAAACATAGACAAGAAGTCGTGTTATGGATGGTGCTGCTTCTGCTGCAGAAGTTGAGTAACCCTGGTCTCCATGGAGTTTCCTTAGCTGGAACCTCCTTGGTCTGGTGGTAAAGATAAAATGACATCAATCTTCCAGGACACTGGGATGGCTTAGTGGGTAAAGGTGCTTGTTGAATAAGCCTGGTGACCTGAGTTCAGTCCTCAGAACCCTTGCAAAGGGGGGAGGGAACACCTCCATAATTTGTTCTCTGACCGCCACATGTGCCACGCCATGTGTTCTCCACCCTCACATCATATATGCTAATAAATGAAAAAAAAAAATAAAGTGATATTCAGCCCCAACGCAGTGAGTGACTTTTTCCCCTCCCCCTTGAGGCAGGGTCTCTCTATGCTGCCTTGGCTGCCCTGGAACTTACTATATAGACCAGGTTGGCTTCGAACTCACAGAGCTCCACCTTTCTCTGCCACCCAAGGGCTGGGATTAAAGGTGTGTGCCACTATGCCTGGTGCATATGACCCAAGGTATTTGGAATGTTTATGTCTGTGATAAAGCATTTGAATATTTTTAATTTTTTTTTAATTTTATTTTATTTATTAATGTGTATGAATGTACTGTTTGCGTGTAGGTCTGTGCACCCGTGTCGTGCAATGGCGCGGAGGTCAGAAGAGGGTGTCGGATTCCCCTGGAACTGGAGTTCTCCTGGAATTGGAGTTACAGACGGTTCTCAGCTGCCGTGTGGGTGCTGGGGATCGAACCCGGGTCCTCTGCAAGAGCGGTCAGCGCTCTTAACCGCTAGGCCATCTCTCCAGCCCTGCATTTGAATTTTTATAACTCACAGGAAAACATCTGGATTAGGCTCACAGTTTCAGGTATTACCATTTTATTACAAGCGTAGTCTGTAGTCTGTTTTCTTCCACGAGTGACTTCCTTATTTGTAATGTGTTTAATTTTGAAAATGAAGATGAAACCCAAGACTTGAAAGAGCAGAAAACGAAAACATCACCTGTAGTTTTTTTTTTTTTGTTTTTTTGTTTTTTAAATTTTTTTTTCCATTAATTTTATTTCCGTATGTGTATGAATGTACTGTCTGCATGGAATTTTGTGCACCCGTGTCATGCAATGCCGCGGAGGTCAGAAGAGGGTGTCGGATTCCCCTGAAACTGGAGTTCTCCTGGAATTGGAGTTTCAGACGGTCTCGGCCGCCATGTGGGTGCTGGGGATCGAACCCGGGTCCTCTGTAAGAGCAGTCGGCGCTCTTAACCGCTAGGCCATCTCTCCAGCCCCACCTGTAGTTTTTTTTATACTGGATGTGAACATGACAGGTGGAATGTGGGACTCAGCACAGTGGACTCCATCAGGAATGCAAGGCCCGCCCCTTGTCCAGGGGACAGTGATTGGGGGTGTATCTGATGCACAGCCATCAGGGATTGGCCACCTCAGTGACCTTGTCTTAAAGTTCTTCAAACCTGGTGAAGCCCCACTTCTTTGGGATGGGGACCTTTGGCAGCCAGGGAACTTGAACTTGGCTCTATATGGGGCCCCAATCGCATGTTCCTTAGTCTGCACCTGGGCGTGGATGGACACGGTGACCTGGCCAGTGTGAATCCTGGCCACTGTGCCTTCGGAAGCCAAAGGCCCTCCACATACCTATCTGGAGCCTAGGATGGGCACAGCATCGAGATCAGAGACATGAATGTTCACCAGAAACCTGTCTCCATACACTACCAAGGAGGTTGCTGTTTGTAGCCACTGCACACCAAGAGGAAAGGAACCTGATTGGCTTAATCACTGCAGGAAGATAACATTTTTTATTTGGGTTTTTGTTTTTGAGACAAGGTCATACTATGTAGCACTGGCTGGCCTGGAACTCAACATACAGACCAGGCTGGCTTTGAATTCACAGAGAACCTCATGCCTCTACCTCCCAGAGGGAGGAATTAAAGGTCTGATACATTTTTTAAGCCATTCATTTATAGATACTATTTCATCACAAAGTCCTGGCTTGAGGTTAATCCTGCAGAAGAGATTATAGTTAGAACATGGGGCCACCCCATGCCCAGACCCGGACGGTATCCTTCCTCAGTCAAGTTGGAGTGCACAGTTCACTGATTTCAGATATTTTGCTATGTCTAGGGCATTTTAAGCTGTATGAATAAGAGGCCAATTATATGATAAACTGTATCATTCTTAAATTTCTAGATCAGTTCTTTCAATTTTTTTTAATTTTTATTGAGTAATTTCATATAATATTTCTTAATCAAATTTAGACTCATTCCCCCATCCATGCCCACCCCTCATCCCCCCCCCCAGTCAGAGATCATGGATTCTGTCATACACAGTCCTGTCTTGCATCTTTTTCTCATTCTTTTATGACCTTTTTGGTGCACAGGTTTACTGTTTTGGTCAGTTCTTTGAATAGGTTTTTCTCTTTTTTTTGTTCCCATTTGATTTTATATTATTCCAAAATATAGATCAGTTCTTTGAGGCAACAAACTGCTTATGTCTCCAGCCTCATGTAGTTATTTTTAATTTGAGTATTTGGGTTTTTTTTCTTTTTCTTTTCTTTTTTCTTTTTCTTTCTTTTTCTTTCTTTTTCTTTTTCTTTCTTTTTCTTTTTCTTTTTTCTTTCTGAGAAAAAAGGGTCTACAGGGTCTCCCTGTAGCCCTAAGTGGACTGGAACTCATTATGTAGACAGGCTGACCTCCATCTCACAGAGCAAAGTGCTGAGATTAAAGGCATGCACCACCATGCTCAGCTTTGGTGGTTTTTTTGTTTTGGTTTTTTTTTGGGGGGTGGGGTGGGGCGGGGGTCTTTTAGTTCCAGCTGACCTGGAGCTTGCTGTGTAGACCAGGCTGGCCTTGAACTCATGGACATCTACCTGCCTCTGCCTCCCGAGTGCTGGGATTAAAGGCATCCACCACACTGGGCCCTTGTTTGAGTTTTTAAATTTATTTTTTGAAACACAGTCTCCGGAAGCCTAGGCTGACCAAGAATGACCTTGAAATTCTGATCTTCCTGCCTCCATCTCCTAAATGCTGGGATTCTAGGCCTCCACTACCAAGCTCTTTTATACAGTGCTGACCATCACACCCAGGGCTACCTGTGTGCTAGGGAAGCACTATTACCAGCTGAGCCACATGTCTAGTTTTGTTTTTGAAACAGGTCTCATACTGGAGCCACTGAATTCAGTGCCTTGTCTCTGCCTCTGGTACCTGGGTTATTTGTATAAATCACCACACCTAGCTGATTTGTTTTTAAGATTGAAAAATTTTTTATGTGTATGAGTGTTTGCCTGCATGTATGTGCGCCAGGTGCATGCCTGATGTCCACGAAGGGTAGAAAAGGGTGTCAGGTCCTGTGGAATTGGAGTTACAGAAGGTTGTGAGCTGCCATGTGGGTGCTGGGAACTGAACCTGGGTTCTCTAAGCAGTAAATGGTCTTAATCACTGAGGTATCTCTGCAGCTCCTAATTTTAAAAAAATGCTTTCTTCCGGAGAAATTCCAAATAATTTATTTAGATACTCTGTCCTCAAAAAAAGGTGGAATGCATTTCCACATCCTCAGTGTTGACTGTGTGTAGTGATTTCCTTTGAAGTGCAAGATGGCCAAAGAGACAGGTAACTTGACAGTCAAGAAACCTTACCAGGTCCTCAAGGCCAACAACAGTGGTAAGTGTGGGCACCTTTATTATGATGTGATGAAAGTGGCATTTTTACCTATGTGATCTTCTAAAATTTCAAAAGTTAAGTCACGAGGAAAACATCCAACAGATACGGCATTTTACCAAACACCTGACAGTTCTCTTCAAAACTGTCACATCACCAAAACAAGGAAACTCCTTTCACAACAAAAGTTGCCAACAGAGAAATGATTAAATTCAGTGTCTCCCAGATGGGCTCTGGGAACAGAAAAAGTCAGGAGGAAAAAAAAAAATGGGTAAAAAGTATGAACACTACACACACACACACACACACACACACACACACGAAATTTTGTGAGCAATATGTGGGACCTCTGTACTATACAATGTTTCTATAAATCTAAAATTGTCAGAAGAAATACTTGAGTGGCTGGAGAAATGGCTCAGTGGTTAAGAGCACTGGCTGCTCTTACAGAGGACCAGGGTTCAGTTCCCAGCACTCACAGGGTGGCTAACAACCATCTCTAACTCCATAGGGGATCCCGCATCCCCTTCTGCCCTCTGTTAGCATTCACTTACAGACCCATTGATGATCAAACACACAGGCAAACAGAAAATAAAATAATTAAAAATTTTTATTTGAAAACAAATGCTCTAAAAATGGGCAACAAAAGAAAGTTTTAAAAATTCGGTGTTTACATTTACATTGTCTTCATCATCGAGCTAATCCTTACCGGAAGTCTCCGTCTTCATCGCTGGCATGTTCGCTCTTACCGGAAGACTCCGTCTTCATCGCTGGCATGTTTTCCCTTACCGGAAGTCTCCATCTTCATCGCTGGCATGTTCACTCTTACCAGAAGTCTCCGTCTTTATTGTTGTCATGCTCACCCTTACCGGAAGTTTCTGTCTTCATCGTAGTCATGATCACCCTTACCGGAAGTCTCTTGTTTTTCTCCAGTTCATCACACAATGATTAGATAATTACAAACATTCTTGCTGCAAGACAGCCAAAAATGAGAAAATGTGTCTGAAATGTTCTCGGGTTCTTTTGGGTTGTAGTACATGCGTGTAATGTAAAAGAAGTTAAACAAAATAGAGCCCACGTGACTGAGATGGAGTAAAGGGGATTAAATCCTGCTTTATGCATTTGGGCTATACTATGTTCTATAAGATTATGAAGTGTGTAATGTTTAAAACCCGGAAGATGACAACCTTCAATTGAGTTAGAAAATTCATTTCTATTTTCTGCTACTGTCTTTGGAATAAAATGCCAGAATCTGTAACACCCATTGACTGAGTCATCTTTGGTTTTCTCACATTGAAGGCTGTCTTAGGTGGAAGACGATCTCGGGGTCTGCTGGGGGCCGCTGCCTAGACTGCTGCTGAGGCTTGTGAAGCTGCAGCTGTGCTGGTCAAGAGTGCTGTAGCCGTGCATCCACCTTCTGTGATGGACCAAGCAGGATGGGGCACCGGGCTGAGGAGCCGGGCTTTGTGGCTTCCTGCTTCCCGCGCGTCTTAGGATAGCAGTGGGTTTAAGTGCAGAGGTTAGGGTTCTTTGGGAAGACAGAAGTTCTCAAAGTCAACTGTTAATAAGGGCTGATTTCTGGAAAGGTACGCCTTTGGAAATAATAGGTGTCCTTTTAGTGGAGGGGATCAGTGGATTTTTTTCTCTTTTTTTAGTATTTTTGAGACAGGTTCTTCTTGTAGCCTCAGCTGGCCTGGAACTGAACTTTGTAGACCAGGCTGGCCTTGAACTCATATCTGCCTGCCTCTGCCTCCCGAGTGCTGGGATTAAAGGTGTGCGCTCCCACGCCCAGCTTGGATTTTTAATAACAGAGTTTAACCATGAAATGCATTTTGTGTAGACATGAATCTTCCTCACTTATCACTGTCTCGTTTTTGCGAAAAGGAAGAATCTAGGCTGGGGAGTGTGGCTTAGGTAGAGCACTTGTGTGGCATGCCTGTGGCCCTGGGCCCTCCCCCTCAGCACTGGAAAAAAGTTGACACCTATCAAGTCCTAAAGTTAACTCTGATCTCATCGTTCTGACACCATCAAATTTGCTATTTTAACACATTTTCACCAGTTCCCAGCATAATTGATATATGTAGGATTTTGTTTCATTGAATCAAGAATCTAAATGAGGCCTTCTTTTTGTTTATATACTTAGTGTTTTTTTAATTTTTAAATTTATTTTTGTATGTGTATGAATGTATTGTCTGCATGTAGGTTTGTACCTGTGTCATGCAATGCCATGGAGGTCAGAAGAGGGTGTTGGATTCCCCTGGAACTGGAGTTCTCCTGGAATTGGAATTACAGACGGTTCTCACCGCCATGTGGGTGCTGGGGATTGAACCCGGGTCCTCTGCAAGAGCAGTCGGTGTCTTAACCGCTGGGCCATATCTTCATCCCTTACTTAGTGTTTTTTTTTTTTTTAATTTTTTTTTTTATTTCATTTATTTCTGTATGTGTATGAATGTACTGTCTGCATGCAGGTCTGTGCACCCGTGTCGTGCAATGCCGCGGAGGTCAGAAGAGGGTCTCGGATTCCCCTGGAGCTGGAGTTCTCCTGGAATTGGAGTCTCAGACGGTTCTCGGCCGCCATGTGGGTGCTGGGGATCGAACCCGGGTCCTCTGTAAGAGCAGTCGGTGCTCTTAACCGCTAGGCCATCTCTCCAGTGTTTTTTTAAAGACAAGGTATTGGGGATCGAACCCGGGTCCTCTATAAGAGAGGTCGGTGCTCTTAACTGCTAGGCCATCTCTCCAGCTGAGGGCTGTCTGAGGCTCCAGTTCCAGGGGAATCCGACACCCTCTTCTGACTTCCTCGGCATTGCACGACACGGGTGCACATACTTGCATGCAGACAGCACATTCATACACATACAGAAATAAATAAAAATAAAAAAAAATAAAATAAAGACAAGGTATTACAACCGGGCATGGTGGCACACGCCTTTAATCCTAGCACTCGGGAGGCAGAGGCAGGCGGATCTTTGTGAGTTCAAGGCCAGCCTGGTCTACAGAGTGTAGTTCCAGGACAGCTGGGGCTACAGGGAGACCCTGTCTCGAAAAGACCAACCAAAAAAAAAAAAGACAAGGTATTACAGTGTAGCCCAGGCTGGCCTGAAACTTATGGCAGCCTCCCAAGTACTGAGATTATAGACAGGAGCCACCATGTCTGCCCCCCCCCCTTTTTTTTAGCTGATGGTATTACTTGGTTAGGATAAGTCAGTAGTTCTTGAGCACCTCTGTAATGAGGCACTGATTTCATCCTGGAGGAGAAGACCCTACTCATATTGAAGTACCTGAGGAGGGTCAGAGTCTCCAAGTCACGCTGCTTGGAAGTAGAAGAGGGGGACAGAGTCAAAAAATCATATACAAAACCCCATAAATATCCAGTATAGGTTTTGTTTTTTAAAAAATTATGTATGTGCATGCAGACACGTGAACACACTAGTGTCGCAACACACGTGGAGGTCAGAGGCCTGCTTTGTAGAGTTGTTTCTCTCCTACTTTTTTATTTTTTTATTTTTTTGGTCTTTTCAAGACAGGGTCTCCCTGTAGCCCCAGCTGTCCTGGAACTCACTCTGTAGACCAGGCTGGCCTTGAACTCACAAAGATCCGCCTGCCTCTGCCTCCCAAGTGCTAGGATTAAAGGTGTGCACCACCACGCTTGGCTTTATTTTTCATTTTTATTTTATGTGTATGAGTGTATTGCCTGCATGAGTATAGGTGCACTCATGTTGTGTATTGCCTACGGAGGACAGAAGAGGGTGTTGGATCTGGAACTGGAGTTAGGGACAGTTGTTAGCTGCTATGTGGGTGCTGGGAATCAAACCTGGGTCCTCTGCAAGAGCAGTTCTTAACTGCTGAGCCATCTCTCTAACCCCCTTCTTCCACTTCTTCTAGGTTGTCAGAGTTTTGAGACAACTCAATGGCCTCGATATTTTTTAAAAATAAAAATTTGGGCCTGGCGTGGTGACGCACGCCTTTAATTCTAGCACTTTGGAGGCAGAGGCAGGCGGATCTTTGTGAGTTCAAGGCCAGCCTGGTCTACAGAGCGAGTTCCCGGACAGCTGGGTCTACAGGGAGACCCTCTCTCAAAAAGACCAAAAAAAAAAAAAAATTGTTCTTGGCATTAGTTGGTTTGACACCCCTTCCCTTCCCTTCCCTTCCCTTGTAGTACCAAGGATTGAATCCAGGGCTTCTCCCATGTTAGGGAACCACTCACCCACTGAGCCACAGTTCCCTCCCTATTTAATTTTATTTTTGGATAGATTACAATTAGAGGTGCGTACCTGCAGGTGTGTCTCATCCCTGTGCCCAGTCACCTGGGCTGTTCTTTTTGCAGAGAAGCCCCTTTCTCTACAGGACACTTTCCTTCTGCCGGGAACATTCTCATCTTCCACTTCCCCTTCCTCTCTTCCTCCCAACCCTGTCAATTTCTTACTTCCCCCTGTCTTTCCCCTTCTGCCTCTGTCCCACTCTCCCTTTCTCCTCCTTTTCATCTCATCAGAAAAGTTTCCTGCCCCTCCCCTAGCAAAACAAAAGTGTCTAGCCTCATGACCTTGGGTTTCTCCTTCATAGCACGTGTCACAACAAAACTAGCCACGCTCCCGTTGTATGGTTAGAGGGTGAGTTCTGCCAGAGCAAGAACCATGACTTCCATCTCAGCGTTTGCAGCAACTGGCACAGAGCTGGGCGTGTGGTTTGCAGGAGAAATCGAAGTGGTTTGAGGCCTAAGTGGACTATTTCTGTTTTCTAAGGCTGGGTTAGAAGCTGTGTTAAATCCCATTCCAGGGTCAGAGAGCAGCAGCAGCTCCAAGCCTGTGTTTCCTGCAGAGGTTTGTCAAAAAGTATGATTCAGCCTAGCCAGCTCTCTGGACGGCTCCTGCCCCTATACCCCTGCATTCAACCTGGAGATTGTTTTCGGGAAACCAAGGAGCCACTATCCTAAAAAGGGCCCCTTTTCAGCCAGGGTCTGGGAAGCTAGAGCTAGGAGGAGGAAGAGAGGAGGAGGAAGAGAGGAAGACGGGAGGAGACACTCAGCAGAGGTTCCTTGAACACAGCAGCCTCAAGTGACTCCAACTTAGATGGCTTGGGACATAGGCTTTCCTGCCAGGGCCAAATGCCCCCTGTGGACTCCAGCCTCCACAGAGCTAACTCCATGTGCCCAGGATGAAGCCAGGTTGCAGATGGCATCTCAGAAAAGGGTCCCCTGGCCAGGCACACCTGGCTGGGTCTTTCATCAAGGAATTAGGCTCTTTTGAGCTTTGAGGTAAGCCAGGATTCTCATACAGACCTCCTTTGAAAGGAGTTGGTTCAGCCAAACAGCTCTCAAGTTCTCTATGGATAGTTACAGAAGGAAGCTACTGAGAGACCAGGAGGGTGGAGCAGACCCCCCCCCCAAGCCACTGAAGCCTCAAGCTTTGCCCTGGTTGTAGAGAGGGACCAAGCTCTCTACTGACCAAAGTTAAAGTCTTGCAGTAAAATGTGTAGCAACTGAAATTGGGAAGACATTAGTTTGAGTTATTCTTACTACTCAAGGGGAAAGGAGAGTTTGTAGACATGCAGCGAAGTAGAAGTAATTGAAAATAAACCAGTGTTTTATTCACCGAGTAGGAATTTGAGACAGATTTATTCATTAGGAGCGGAAAACGACCACAGAAATATCTCTTCAGATAGAAGCTTGCATGCTAGCCTTTCTTCCTAGGAAGTCTTACTCATTTGTGAAGGATGCAAGGAGCAGTGGAGTCCTGGCACTTCTGGGGGCTGTGGCCAATCAGGGGCAGCTAGCAGGGCTGCAAGGTGCCTCAGTGGTTAAAGGGACTGCCCCTGGCCCGATGAGCCGAGTTCAGATCCCCCATGGTGGCAGGGGAGAACGCACTGCCACAGTTGTCTTCTGACCACACATACACTCTGCACATGCACTGTGGCTGGCACAGAGTGCTTACGCGCACACGCATGCATGCACGCACGCACGCACACGTGCACACATAAATGTTTTTAAAAGGCAACCCAGCAGCACAGTAGAATCCAGTGGCCAGCTGCATAGGAGAGACTTAGATGAGCATTAGTGGGGATCCACTGAGACCCCAGGCCGTGGGACAAGACTGAGAGTATAAGGTGCCCACATCCTCACCATTATTCTCTGTGAACAATAGATTCACTAAGATATCATCATGAAGACCTATTTGGCTTAAAGGGACACAGCACTTTATTTATTGTGCTTAGATTCATGTGTATCTGTGCACGTCTGTACATGTGCGGGTGCATGCACGTGTGGAGGTTGGAGGACAACCTTCGGTGTCCTCCAATATATATATGGGGTGCACCTGTCAAGGCGCATGTGTGAAGGCCACAGAACAGCTTGCTGAAGTTTCTTCTCCTCCACCATGTAGTCAGCTTGGAGGCATGTCCTTTACCTGCTGAGTCATCTCATCGGTCTTTTTTTTTTTTTTTTTTTTTTTTTTAAGACAAGGCCTCTCACTACCATGGACAGCTTGTTGAGGAGACTAGCCTAGCTGGCCAGGGATCCACCTGTCTCTCTGCCTCCCCAGTATTGGGGGCCTCTAATTCTAGACATGACTTCCCTCATGGGACGGCTACTGGACAAGGCTGTAATGTCAGTGACAACCCCAAGGCTTCCATGTACTTGGAACTTGCAAGAGAGGTAGTGGCGGGGTAAATATCTGCTCTCCCCCAGTGCTTGAGGAACTGACCGAAGCCACCCATGTGGGAAAGAGTCCAGCAGGGAGCATGCTAAAATTCCCAGGTTCCAGAACTCAGAGGGCGAGCCGCAGAGGGAAAATGCTGCCTATGTGTGGGCATTCAGGACAGCCCGCTGGTGGCAGCCTGTGGCAGCTTCTTCCCTCACAGGCACTGTGGGACGAGTCACAGTGTAGAAACCCTTTCCTACCACTTTCTGCAAAAATCCTCAGCTCTGCCCATCTGTCTTTGCTTGCACCTTTTGTAACAAGGGCAGCTGCAGCAAAGGAGCCGGCAACAGTGAGCACTGAGCTGAACATTTAGTTAGCAGAGCACTTCCTTATGTTTTCCTGGTTTGTTCTCATAAAAAGTGACCTTAGTCTAACTCCTAGTAGCACATGACTGTGGAATGTGCCCTCCTGAGAAAATACTGCCTTATTTTTCATCCCGAGCATGCTGAAAATATGAAAAATATTTCCAGAACCAACTTCATATAAATGGTAAGTGTAATAATGGGTGCCTGCTTCACATTTATCTGTATCTGTCTGTCTATGTGTCCATCTGTGCTTGTGCTTTGTGCTTAGCATTTCAGACCTAATCTATCTATCTATCTATCTATCTATCTATCTATCTATCTATCTATCTATCTATGTATCTATCTATAGAGAGAGGATTGTATCCAGGACTTGTGTGTGGATTGTATCCAGGGCTTCAGTACTGCTCAGCAACACTGTATCACTAGCTCCATCCCTAAGATCTTCTATTCCCAGGCTGGCCCTGAGCTGCTGGGGCCAAGCAGTCCTGTGCCCTCAGCCTCCTGAGAAGCTGGGACCACAGGCATATACCATACAACCCAGCTATATAAATAGATATATTAGTAGATGAGTAGATGTCACAAAACTCCTGGTCAAGTCAGTAGGAACCTGTGGCTTAGAAAAACCATCTCACTGACTTGAACTCAGTTCAAGCCTTGGGGTTCACAATTTTCAAATTCCTGCAGATGTCCAACTTCCTTCTCAGCATCCTTGCACATGTGAAGCAATGCCAGAACTCAAGCCACTTTGTCTTTTCAACCCTACAGCAGTAGTATCAGGATCCATCTCCTTTTGGTTTGGGGTTTCTGTGCACATCACCAACTTAATTTGGGAGCAGGGTGACCGTTCTCTTGTGGGTCCTGCAAGTCCAGAAGTCAATGAGGCAGTTCCAGCACAGACTGGTTTCTTGTTGCTGAATCTGCCATGTTAAATTTTACCCGAAGCATCTCACTTAATCCTTCTGTAGAAAACTTTCCTTGTTTTATTTTTCTAATTTTTATGTAGTCTGTTGACACGAATAGTCTTTGATTTATTCACAGTGCTGGCTGCTTCCTTTCCCTATAGGAAGGTAGCTCTGTAATTTTAGCTTGCTATGTTCCTTGCAAGTAGGATTGGACTTGGGGTTTTAACAAGTTTTGTTGATTGGTTGATTGATTGATTGATTGGATTGCTTGGTTGATTGGTTGGTTGATTGATTTTTGGGGACTAGCACTCTTTCTAGTGCTCATGTGCTACCTACCATGTGTGTGGTGGTCAGAGGGTGACTTGCAGGAGTTGGTTCTCTTCTCCCACCATTTGGGTCCTGTAGAGTAAACTCAGGTCATCAGTCCCAGAGCCAAGTTCCTTTGTCAACTGAGCCTTCTCTCTAGCCCAGGGCCTGGAGTTTTATGACAGGTGCTCAAATGTTTCCAGAATAAATAGTCCATATAGGCCAATACCACTTAAAAATTTTTTATACGGCTGGAGAGATGGCTCAGTGATTAAGAGCACTGGCTGCACTAGCAGAGGACCCGGTTCAATTCCCAGGATCCACATGGTGGCTAACAACCATCCATAACTCCAGTTCCAGGGGAATCCAACACCCTCTTCTGGCTTCCATGGGCATTGCATGACATGTATGCACTTACATACATGCAGGCAATACAATCATACACATAAAAAATAAAAATTTGTATATGTATGTAAATTTAAATATGTATGTATAATGCTCACAGAAGCCAGAAGAGGGCATCATAGTCCCTGGAACTGGACTTATGGATGGTTGTGAGCCACCATGTGGGTGCTCTGAACCAAACCCTAGTCTTCTGCAAAAGCATCCAATGCTGGTATCTGCTGAGCCATCTCTCCAGCACAACAGATACCACCTCTAAATAAATATATATCATCCCCATTTATAAATAAGGGAACTGAGGTTTGTGGAATTAAATAATATGCTCAAATGTGGAAGTACTTATTCTTTTTTTTTTCTTTTTTTCTTTTTTCTTTTTTTTTGGTCTTTTCGAGACTTAGTCTCCCTGTAGTCCCAGCTGTCCTGGAACTCACTCTGTAGACCAGGCTGGCCTTGAACTCACAAAGATCCGCCTGCCTCTGCCCCCAAGTGCTAGGATTAAAGGCGTGCGCCACCACACCCGGCTTTTTTTTCTTAACTTCAAAATCAGGTTTAAATATTAGTGGTAAGAATAGTTTCTTGTCCTGGCTGTATTATTGGAATAAAAAACTTTATGCAAAAGAGGCTAATTTGGTGTCCCAGGCCCCCTCCTTAGGGTAAGCAATACGACTTGTAGAACCCATATTTTCATCCTCTCATCTATGATAGCATGTATACCACATTAAATATATCACCATGTTTTACTGCTATCCAGGACTGATCCACAAAGATGGCTTTCTGTTCTCATTACTTTCAATTGCTGTGAGAAAAAACACTGATCAACACCAACTTGGGAGGAAAGGATTTATTTTATCTTAAATCTCCTGGGTCAGTTCATCACCGAGCGAAGCCAGGACAGGAACTCAGGGCAGGAACCTGGAGCACAGACCATGGAGGAATGCTGCTTCCTGGCTTGCTCCTCTGGCCTGTGCTCAGCCTGCTTTCTTATACAACACAGGACCTCCTGGCTGGGGTGGCACTGCCCTCAGTAGGCTGGGCCCTCCCACATCACTCAGTGATCAAGAAAATACCTACCACAGACGTGGGCACACGGCAACCCAATGGAGCCAGTTCCTCAACTGAGATCCCCTCTACCCTGGTGTGTGGAGTTGACAACTAAAATGATCCAGCACACTTTTGTTTTTTCTTTATGAGACAGGGTCTCTTTGTGGCCCCAGCTGTCCTGGAAGTCACTCTGTAGACCAGGCTGGCCTTGAACTCACAAAGATCTGCCTGCCTCTGCCTCCCGAGTGCTAGGATTAAAGGCGTGTGCCACCATGCCCGGCTTCCAGCAGCTTTTATTGAAAATTTTTTTTTTTACTTTTTTTTTTTCACATAAATTTATTTATTTATTTTTAACAAATCTAGACCCATGTTCCCGCTCATTCCCCCACCCCACCAGAGCTCGTGCATTCTGCCAAACATGCTTTCCATCTCTTAGTCTTTCTCAATATTTTCCATGGGGAAGTTGACTGTTTTGAGCAGAAGTTCACTGTTTCAGTCAGTTCTTTGATGCAGTATTTTCTGTTGTTGTTGTTCCAAAATGCATTATGTCCAAATGCTGCTTTGTACAAAAGCTCAGGGGCCCTACACAAGAAATACTTACAATGGGTAAATGGCACTAGCATCACAGATGAGTGATACCATGCATCGTTTGTTTTTTCTGGGATGTGGTTACTTTACTCAGCATGATGTCCTCTAGCTCCAGCCATTTTCTGCAAAGCTCGTGATGTCGTCTTTCTTTACTGCTGCTAGAGAATTCCATTGTGTAGATGTACCACTTTTCTCTATCCACCGTCAGTTGAGGGGCATTTAGGTTGGTTCCAGCTCCTTGCTATTGTGAAGAGAGCTGCAATAAACATGGCCGTGCATATCTCTGTGGTGGGGTGAGTCTTGAGGTACATGCCCAGGAGTGGTATGGCTGGGTCGGGTGGCAAGTTCATTCCAGTTCTTCCAAGGGTTCTCCACACTAGCTTTCCATAAGGCTGTACATAGTTTACATTCCACCAGCAAGTGGATGAGTGTTCCCCTTTCCCCACAACCTCTCCAGCACTTGGTATTCATTTTGTTTTCTTGATCCTAGCCAGTCTATTGGAGTAAGATGATATCTTAAAGTGGTTTAATTTGCATTTCCTTAATGATTAGTGATGTTGAGCAGTTCTTGAGGTGTTTCTCCATACTTCTTAATTCTCACCTTGTGAAGTCTCTGTTCAGTTCTTTGCTCATTTATTGAGCGGGTCGTTTGTTTCTTTTTTCTTTGTTTTTTGAGTCTTTATATAATTTCTGGAAATCAATGCTTTGTCAGATGTATCTGCAGTGAAGGTTTCCTCCATTCTGTGGATTTCTTTCACTTCCTTGATTGTTTCTCTTGATGTACAGAAGCTTTTGAGTTTTGATGATGGTCCCATTGTCAATTGTCAACCTTATAATTCTTGTGCAGCTGCTGTCTGAATTTAGGAAGTCTTTTCCTACGCCTATGTCTTGTAGTTGCTGCAAACTTTTTTCTTCTATCACCTTCAGTGTTTGGGGTTTCCGTTAGGTCTTTAATCCATCTGGAGTTGACTTTTGTACAGGGTGAGAGGTAGGGGTTTTAATTTCATTCCTTCTACAAGTGGTGATCCAGTTTTGCCAAAATCCACTCTGCTGAAGATGCTGTCTTTTCCTCCATTGTGGTTTCTTGGCCCCCTTGTCAAATATGAGATGGCTGAAATTGTATGTGCTCAGATTTGGATCTTTGGTTTTGTTCCATTGGTCAACAGGTCTGTTTTGTGCCAGTACCAGGCTGTTTTTATGACTATAGCCTGTAGTATAATTTAATATGGTATAGAGACCCCCTCTGTAGATCTTTAACTCAGGTTATTTTAGCTATTCGGGGTCTTTTGTTTTTCCAAATGATTTAAAAACTTTTGTTTCCAAGCCTGTGAAGAACTCTTGGGTTTTGATTGGGATTGCATTAAATCTATAAAGGAGTTTTGGTAAAATGGACATTTTACAATACAATGTTAATTTTCCCAATCCATGAGCATGGGAGGTTTTCCATCTTCTGGGTTCTTCTTCATTCTTTCTTTAAGGGTTTTAAATTTTTTGTTGTAGAGGTCTTTGGTATCTTTGTTAGGTTTGTTCCTAGGTATCTTATTGTTTTTGAGGCTATTGTGAGTGGGAAGGTCTCTTTGAATTCTTTCCAGTTTGTTGTTGTTGGTGTAAAGAAAGGCCATTGATTTCTAAGGTTAATTTTGTATCCTGCCACTTTGCTGAAGCTGTAATCATTTCTAGAGTTTTTGGTGGATTTTTTTGAATTCACCCTTAAGTAAACAATCATTATCATCAGCAAAATAGGGATGTGTTTGACTTCCTCTTTTCCAATTAGTACTCCTTTAATATCCTTTTTCTTGCTTATTTGGCTCTCAGCAAGGTGTTTTCATAAGCACTTGATGGTTGAGAGGCAGATGGGTGGGGGCTAGCAGTTAGCCTGGGTTCCTAGCTGCTAAGGGAATCTGTGACCCGATCTACGTGAATATGCATGGTTCTGTTATGTTACTGATTAATACTGAGGCTCCCAATTGCCAGCATTTTCAGACATTTCAAGCAATCGGACATGGGCACGTGCAGCTCGAGCTTTTGTCAAGGACTTTCTGTCTAGCACAACGAGATGATTGTTAGGTGAGGTTTTGCTCCGAACCATAGCTGCCTAGGTTGACGAGGTTGTGCCATTATTGAATCTTCGTAGGTTGAGGTACCCTCTTGCCCCAATGTCTATATAAACCTGGAAGTGAACCCGAGCTGTACATTGTATCTGTCATGAATAGGATGATCCCTCAATTATGTGCCTTCTTGCGACTTTTGCAGTAATGTCTGAGAATTTTGGCATACTGTTTCCATGAGGGAAATCTGATGATATTGTCTGTTTTGTTGTCTTTGCCTCGTCCTTTATGGTTTGATGATGTTATGGCTTTTTCGTAATGGAATTTGGGAACATCTCATTCTCTGGTTGTAATTCCAAACAGTTTGGCCATGAATGATATCTTTTGGTATGCCGTTGCGTATCGAGTAATTTGGCCTCATGAGATGGTCTATATTTCCTGTGCTTTTGCATTAGTGATTCTTCTAGGTTGAGAATCTCTATTTTTTCTCGTTCGAAATAAGGTTGTAATCTTTTGAGGATCTGTGTAACGTCTGGCGTGGGCTTTTTTTAGTTGAGGAGGCTTCTGACTAATATTCTTTTCTTTCATTTTATGGGTCGTTTAAGCTTGCTGGTCTCTCTTGCCAGCTTTGGTGATTCCCAGGATTTCAGATATTCTCACATTTCTTCTAGATTTTCAAAACTTAGGTAGAATATAGGTTTCTTGTAATATTCCCATATTATTTTCTTGATCTTTTCCTTGTCCGTTGTGATATTTCCCTTATCACAGATTTTTTGTTTTTTATTTGGTTTTTTTTTTCCTTCTTTCTTTTTTGTTAATGGGCTAGAGGTCTGTCTATCTTGTTTATTCTTTCAAAGAACAAACTTTTGGTTCAATTGATTTTTTTGTATGGTTTTCTTTGTTTATATTCATTGATTTCTGCTTCTGCTCTGATTTTTTGTTATTTCTGTCCTGTCGTTCGTTTAGGGTTCATCTGTTGTGCTCTCAAAGTGCTTTTAGCTGTAGGTTAAGTCTTTAACTTGTGCTCTTTCTGTTTTTTCTAATGTAAGGGACCCAGGTATTAAATTTTCCTCTTAGGCTTGCTTTTAAGGTATCCCATAGGTTTGTTGTGTTGTAATGTCTATTGCATTCAGTTTCCGGAATGTTTTTTATTCTTTCTTTATCTCTTCCTTGACCCATTTATTATTCATAGATAGTGTGTTGTTTTAGTCTCCAATGTGTTCTTGTAGGCAGGAGGGCTTGTCCCGGTGTTGATGTGAAGCTTCATTGCACTGTGGTCTGACGGATCATGGAATTATTTCATCTTTTTGTATTTGTAGAGGTTTCTCTGTGTCCCAGGATGTGGTCGATTTTGGAAGAATGTTCCGTGGGGTGCTGAGTAGAAAGTGTATCTCTGGTATTAATGTGGGGGGGGGGAGGATGGAATGTTCGGTAGAGGCTATGAGGTCCATTTGGTGTATCATATCTGTTCAGTTCAGATGTCTCTCTGTTTATTTTTTGTCCTGTTGACCTATCCAAAGGACTCAGTGGGTATTGAAGTCCCCACTATGAGTGTGCTGGGGTTAGTCTGTGGACTTGTGGTCCTGGAGAATTTCCTTTATAAAGTTTGGTGCCCCAGAATTTGGGGCAAATATGTTCATTCAAAATTGTGAAATCTTCTTGATGGATTGTTCCTTTGAAGAATAATGTAAATGGCCTTCTTTGTCTCTTCTGATTTCTTACTTTGAAGTCTATTTTATCCGATATTAAAATAGCAACACCTGCTTTCTTTTTGGTACCATTTGCTTGGAATATTTTTTTCCATCCCTTCACTTTAAGGTGTGCCTGTCCTTTGAAGGTAAGATTGATTTCTTGTAGACAGCATATCGACTGGATTTCTGTTTCCTAATCCAGTCTCCCAGTCTTTGTCTTTTGATTGGGGAATTTAGTCCATTAAATATTAAAGGTTATGACTGATAGGTTGTGTTGCTCCTTTTGCCTTAATTATCCATCTGTCGTTTTGATTTAGGTTTCTACTTCTTGCAGTTATGCTTTTATTGATTTCTCCTTCTAGTTTCCTGGGGTTGGTTGCTCCTTTCTTCTGTTCTTGAATTGCTTAAAGTATTCTCTGAAGGGTGGTTTTCCGGACATGTGTCTTTCAAGTTGTTTATGCATGGAAGATTTTCCTCTCTCCTTCCACTATGATTGACTTTTTTGCTGGTATTTATAACCTGGGCTGGCATCCATGGTCCCTCAACACTGGGAATGCTTTGCTCCAGGTTCTTCTTGCCTTCATCGTTTTGCCATGAGAAGTCCGTTGTTATTCTGATAGGTTTCCCTAATAGGTCACTTGTTTTTTTCTCTTTTTCTGATCTTTCTGTTGGAGTTCTGTGTGCTTCTTGTATTGGTATTGTTGTGTCCTTTTTAGTTTGGGGAAGTTTCATCTATTATTCTGTGATGATCTGATCAAATACTATTCTCTTGGGATTTCTTCTCCTTCCTCTAATTCCTATGATGCGGAGTTTTTGATCTTTCATAGTGTCCCACAGCTCCTGGGTTGTTCTGTTTTTGTGTATTTTTAAAATTTTTCAATAATCTTCCCTGAGGTTTTTAGTTGTTCTGTGTTATCCCCTCCAGGTCTGATATTCTGTTCTGCTTCCTTCCATTCTGCTTCGAGGCTTTTTCATTCCTTTCCACTTGAATGGATGAGTGTTTGATTCCTTTTTCTTTCTCTTCTGATTCTTTAGTGTTTCTAATTTCTTTTGAGCTTCTCGATCTCTTTTCTTGTAGCTCTTTTTGTTGCTGTTGGTTTTCTTTTTCTTTTTTCAGCATGGGACTTTTCAGTGTTTCTACTTCCTTCCGGAGCCTGTCATTTCCTCTCTCTCGGTCCTCATTCTCTTTTTCTTAGTTCTTTTTTTTTTTTTTTTCTTTTTTTTTTTTATTTTCCGGTAGTATATAATCAATGTACTGTCTGCATGCACGGTTGTGCACCCGTGTCGTGCATGCCGCGGAGGTCAGAAAGGGGTCCTCAGATTCCCCTGAACTGGAGTTCTCCTGGAACTGGGAGTTTCAGACGGCTTCTCGGCCGCATGTGGGTGCTGGGATCGAACCCGGGTCCGCTTGCAGAGCGGTCGGCGCTCTAACCGCTAGGCCATCTCTCCAGGCCCCTCTTAGTTCTTTAATTTGTTCTTTATGATCTTGTAGTTCTTTTAAGTATGTTCCCAATTTGGTTTCTGATGTCTGTGTCCTAAGTCATCCCCAGAGGGATCCCACTTCAGGAGTCTTCTGTAGGGTTGGTGGAGCTTGGTGCGGGATTATTCCTGCCCCTTTCCAGTTGTGTAGTTCCTTCTTCGTGATCCTGGCATAGGGGCTTCCCTTGACTGTATTCCGATGTGAGTCCTAAATGCCTCTTTACTGTGTTGAAGGCGTGCTTTGCTTGCCTTTTCAGATGTCTTCGTTCGTAAACCCAGTGGCGGGCGGGGGGGGGGGGGGGCTTTCAGCCCCCCCCCCGGGCACCTTTGCCGCCGGGCTCAGGAGTTCTCAAATCTCAAGAGTCACAGAAGTTGCGCTTTTAATACCGGCTGGGAGGATAAACTCCGCCCCCACAGCCACTAGATCTCTTCAAGCCAAAGACCACACCCTTTAATCCCACTGGAGGATAACTCCAACCTCACAACCACAAAGGCCAATAAAACCAAAGACTGCAGGACCAAACGGCAAACAATTCAGCCGGCCAAGGCACCCAGTTCCTAACCTGTCTCCCCTCTTCCTGCCTCTGGGCTCAGGATATCTCAAATCTCAAAGAGTCACACAAGCGTGCCCTTAAAACCGGCTGGGAGGATAACTCCGCCCCCACAGCCACTAGATCTAATCAAGCCAAAGACCACACCTTAATCCCAGCTGGGAGGATAACTCCAACCTCACAGCCACAAAGGCCAATCAAACCAAAGACAGCAGGACCAAAGGATCAACAATCAGCTTGCCAAGACACCCAGTTCCTACCTGTCTCCCCCTCTTCCTGCCGCTGGGCTCAGGAGATCTCTTATTGAAATTTTTGAGTGGATAAAATTCAGGGACTGTTGGGCCTGATGTAAATCATCAGCTACCTTCTTCCTTTCACTTTGCTCATTTTTTTAAGTTTTGTGAGTGTTTCATTTAGCTGTGTCTTTGACAAATTAAGCTCTTCATTCTGTCTTATTGCTTCAGAATATGGATCATCAAGTTTTTCTGCAATTCAGTCAACAGATCTTTCAGCTCTCTGACTTCGGTCACATAGGTTGCTCGTTCAATCTCTGCCTTCTCCAGCTCCATTTCCAAGTGTTCTCGTTCTCTTCTCAGACTTTCAATATCTTTTTCTCCTCTTAATCACTCTAGCTCTTGCTCTGAAGATGTAAAAGAGAACTGTATCTGTTTAATAGCCTTCTGTGATTCAAAGCTTTATTCATTTTTGTATGTGTATGAATGTACTGTCTGCATGCAGGTTTGTGCACCCATGTCGTGCAATGCCGTGAAGGTTAGAAGAGGGTGTCATGGGGCTGGAGAGATACCCTAGCGGTTAAGAGCACCTACTGCTCTTGCAGAGGACCCGGGTTCGATCCCCAGCACCCACATGGTGGCTAAGAACCATCTGTAACTCCAATTCCAGGAGAACTCCAATTCCAGGGGAATCCGAGACCCTCTTCTGACCTCTGCGGCATTGCACGACACGGGTGCACAAACCTGCATGCAGACAGTATATTCATACACATACAAAAGTAAATAAAAATTTTTTAAAAAGTTTAAAAAAAGAAGAGGGTGTCAGATTCCCCTGGAACTGGAGTTAGAGGCAGTTCTCAGCCACCATGTGGGTGCTGGGGCTCAAACCCAGGTCCTCTGCAAGAGTGGTAAGCGCTCTTAACCGCTAGGCCATCTCTCCAGCACCCCTCAACTCCTTTTCTTTTGAAACAACATCACTGTATAGTCAAGGCTGTTCTGGAACTCAAAATCTTCCTGGTTTAGTTTCCTGAATGCTGGGATTACAGAAGTGCACTGCCATACAAAGCTCCTGTTTGAATTTAGGTGGAAAGCATTGTCCTGTGACTATTCTGGGAGGTAAGAACCTGGGCCAGGGGCTGGGAATGCACTTCAGTTGCTAAAGTGCTTGCCTATTAGGCACAAGCCCTGGGTTCAATTTGAAGCAGTAAAAAACTGGGTATGGTGGCCCACAATGGTGATCCTAGCTCCCAGGAGGTAGAGGAAGGAGGATCAGGAGTTCAAGGCCAGCCATGGCTGCACAGAGGTTTTGAGGCCAGCCTGGGCTATATAAGTCATGTCTCAAAAATAAATACCTATCTAAGAGGTAACCTACTCTTTGCCAGCGATTCATCTGACAGGAGGATCCTAAATACACAAATTCAACATTAAACTCCATAGGAACAAATGGTTCATTAAATGGGCAGATGAACTGAGTAGACATGATTCAAAGTCAACAAATAGATGATATGCTTTGCCATTAGGAAAATGCAATTACCTTGAGATTCCATTCACCCTAGTCAGAATGGCCATTATGAGGAAGAGGGGTTAAGAAGAGGACAGAGAACCTTACAGACTGTTGGTAGAAATGTAAATCAGTACAGCCATCCTCAGAAAATTCAAGTAGAGCCAGGTGGAGCAGCACACCTGCAGTTCCAACACTCTGGAGGCTGAGACAGGAGAATCATGATTTTAAGGCCAGCCTGGGCAACATGATGAGAGTGTCTCTAAATAAATAAATACACAAAAACATGTGGTAGGGTGTGGTTGTAGGCCTGTAATCCCAGCACTTAATGGACTGAGTGAGGCACAGGAACTGGGAGTTTAGTACCAGTGTGAGCCACACAGGGAGACCCTGTTGGCAAAAACAAAATATGTGGGCTGGTGGTACAGGCTTGCCATTCTAGCCATTCAGGAGGCTAATGCAGGAGGATTACAAAGTAAAGGTAGCCTGGGCAACTAGGTGAGGTCCTGTCTCAAAATGAAAAGTGTGGCACTTGGTTTTCTGAGTCTGTTACTTAGTGTAGTAGTTTCTACTTCCATCCATTTACTTGCAAATTTCATGATTTTGTTTTCTCTTTACCCCTGAGTAGAGCTTCAGTGTGCAAATGTACTACATTTTTATTATCCATTAATCAAAAGGAGACACAAAGATTGTAAGAGCCGGGTTGGAGAGATGGCCAAGGGGTTAAGAGCACCAACCGCTCTTACAGAGGACCTGGGTTCGATCCCCAGCACCCACATGGCGGCTAAGAACCATCTGTAACTCCAATTCCAGGAGAACTCCAGTTCCAGGGGAATCCGACACCCTCTTCTGACCTCCACAGCATTGCACTACACGGGTGCACAAACCTGCATGCAGACAGTACATTCATACACATTAAAAAAAAAAAAAAAAGATTGTAAGAGCCAGAGGGTTGGGTGGCCACATGGAAACAGAAATCTTCCAGAAAGCTGGTCATTTACTCACAGTAACTCACAGCAATGGTGCCCAGCATAGACATGGGGAAACCAGTAAGAAATCGAAACCTGACCTAAGGAACTTTTGCCAATTGACAGCTGCTGGGAGGGGAAGAGACTGTGTCTTAGAGGAAGGGACTATTGGTGGGCTCAGTGGATGGACCCACACTGAAGGACATTTGGGGAGACAAATTGGACTCTATGGTTTGTATTATATATATGAGAATACATTAAATTGGGTGGGGTGCAGTGAGGAGAGGTATGGACAGGGAAGGGGACCTAAACACGATAAAAATATATTTATGAAAATGTCAATTCAATAAAAAAGTACAAAAGGTAGACTGCGGAGATGGTTTGGTAAAGCGTTGCATACATATAAAGACCTGAGTTTGGATCCCCAGCACCCGCATAAAAGCTGGGTGTGGTGGTGTATACCTGAGATCCTAGTGCTGGGGGGCAGAGATGGGTGGGTTCCAGGGGACCTTGTAGCCCAGCCAGTCTAGCAACTGAACTGTGGCACTTCAGATTCAGTGAGTGACCCTGTGTCCAAAATAATAAGGTGGAGAGTGTTAGAGGAGATTTCTGAAGTCAACACCCGGTGTCCACATACTCATGAACAGTTGAGCATGTATATGCATGTATACAACACACACACATACACAAAATAGACAGGGGCTGGAGAGATGGCTCAGCGGTTAAGAGCGCCGACTGCTCTCGCAGAGGACCCGGGTTCAATTCCCAGCACCCACATGGCGGCTGAGAACCATCTTTAATTCCAGTTCCAGGGGAATCAGATACCCTCTTCTGACCTCTGCGGCATTGCACAACATGGGTGCACCAACCTACGTGCAGACAGTACACTTATACACATAAAAAAAATTAAAAAAAATAAAATAGATAAAGTAAAAAAGGAGCTCTTTGTGTAGTTCAGTGGTACAGTGCTCACCTGCTATATTTGAGGTGCTGAATTTCTTGCAAAAACAAAAAAGCCTGCAACAAAGAACTGAGATGACCCAGCTGTATCGCTTCTGGTTAGCTACCTAAAGGAATCAGAGCCCACATACTCCCGAGATCATTTGCATAACCGTAATTTGTTGCAGCCCAATGGCCAAGTTATGCAATTGGCTTAGGTGCCCATTAACAGATGAATGGATAAAGAAGACAGAGTATGGTACACATGGAGTATTATTCAGCTGTAAAGAATGCAATTATGCCATTTGCAAGAAGATGGATGGAGCTGGAGACTATTATGCTTAATGAAATAAGCCAGGCTCAGAAAGACAAGTATTGTCTGTTTTCTCTCATGCATGGAATCGAGGGGTGCAGAGTGGAGAAGACACTAGGAGGACTGTGAGGTAAAGGGGGAGGTCTGGGAGAAGCGAGGTGTAGATAAGAGAGGGTGATGAGGCCTGGCGTGGTTGCACAGGCCTTTAATCCCAGCACTGGGGGGTGGGGTCAGAGGCAGGCGGATCTCTGTGAGTTCAAGGCCAGACTGGTTTACATAGTGAGCTCCAGGATAGCTGGGACTAAAGGGAGACCCTCTCTCAAGAAGACCAAAAAGAGAGAGAGAGAGTGATGAGAAGGAGGATATGATCACTATTATGTACCTGCACAAATGTGTCACAATGTAACCTATTATCTTGTACAATTCATATATGCTATTGAAAATAATAAATAAATAAATAAATAAACCATCAGGCCCGGAGGGTAAGTAAAGCCTTTACTTCCTAGCTTTCTGACTCTGGAGTTCCTACTACAGGGTGCCTCTCCTCAGGCGAGTGTTACCATTCATCCCTGTGCCCTCTTCTTCCCTCCCAGGGTTCCAACCTAGGCCGTTACCCACTAGAATAGACCTTCTCCTGCCCACTGCTCCCAGTGGTAGCTAAATTATGTAAGTGGAAAAGGGAAGTGACATCTCACCAGATTACATGAACTTTCTTTCTTTTCTTTTCTTTTTTTGAGACAGGGTCTCCCTGTAGCTCCAGCTGTCCTAGAACTTGCTTTGTAGACCAGGTTGTCCTTGAACTCACAGAGATCCACCTGTCTCTGCCTCTCGAGTGCTAGGATTAAAGGCGTGCGCCACCACACCCAGCTCTACTTAACTCTTTAGGTTACTATACAAAGCACAGGGTTTTTTCCCTATGGCATTTTCACACACATGCACTAACAGTGTCATGTCTGGAAGACAGCAGCATGCCTCCCCATCCTCTGGCTCTTAAATTCTTTTCAATTCCTCTTCTGCAATGTTCCTTGAGCCTTAGATGGGGTGATAATGATGCCCCACTTATGGTTGAATGCTCAACAGTCATTTATTCTCAGTTTGAGAATTTTGACCAGGTCTGAGTCTGTACATGTACTGGATAGCTTTAGTGTCAACTTGACACACCTGGGTTGAGGGAGCCTCAATTGGGGAATTTTCTCCATTGGGCTGGACTGTGGCCTTGTCTGTGGGGTATTTTCCTGATTGTTGAGTATGTGGGAGGGCCCAGCCCACTGTGGGTGGTGCCACCCCTGGGCAGGCTGTTCTGTATTGTATAAGAAAGCAGGCTGAGCATGGGCCAGGGGAGCAAGCCAGTAAGCAGCGTTCCTCCATGGCCTGTGCTTTAGCTCCTGCCTCCAGGTTCCTGCCCTGAGTTCCTATCTTGAGCTCCCTAAATGATCAACTGTGTGTGACTCAGGAGATATAAGCCAAATAAAGTTCTTCCTCCCCAGGTTGGTATTGCTCAGAGTGTTTAGTCACAGCAATTGAAGACAAAGTAGAACAGTGCATAAACCAACAGCCACTGCAAACAGAAGCTTCTCTGACCAAGGCTGAGAACAGCCCTAAGCTACAGTATGAACATAAGTATCAGAAGGCAGTTTGACACCAGGAATGTTTAGCAGAACAACTATAGTAGGTTCCCCTTAGGGCCTATGGCTTCCCAAACCATGGGCTTTTGACCAGGATTACAGTACCAGGCATGAATGAACAGACCTCAAGTCAAATCAGAAAGTGATTGGTTACTTCCATTATGTCATGCTACTGTTGCGACATCTTCTGGGGCATACCTCCTGGAAAATTGATATTGTAGTTGGCAAGGTTCACAGCTAGGTAAGACGATGACTCTTCTCTCGGCAGCCTGCATGGCACCTTCTGGCACTATGAAGCACTATAAGCCAGCAGCAAGGAAGTGTCCAGCTCAGTTCCAACTGGATTTCTTTACATCCTGCAAAGTGTGTGGTGTCCTCACAAGTAGGTCTTACCATCTAGTTGTATTGGATCATTTGTTTTCTTAATAATAATCATTCTGGGGCTGGAGAGATGGCCTAGTGGTTAAGAGCGCCGACCGCTCTTGCAGAGGACCCGGGTTCGATCCCCAGCACCCACATGGCGGCCGAGAACCGTCTGAAACTCCAATTCCAGGAGAACTCCAGTTCCAGGGGAATCTGACGCCCTCTTCTGACCTCCACGGCATTGCACAACACGGATGCACAGACTTGCATGCAGACAGTACATTCACACATACAGAAATAAATAAAATTAATAAAAAAATAAAAATAAATAATCATTCTGGGGCCGGGCGTGGTGGTGCACACCTTTAATCCCAGCACTTGGGAGGCAGAGGCAGGCGGATCTCTGTGAGTTCAAGGCAAGCCTGGTCTACAGAGTGAGCTCCAGGCCAGCTGGGACTAAAAGGGAGACCCTGTCTCAAAAAATAAATAATAATCGTTCTGATTGGGATTAGAGGGAATCTCAAATCAGTTTTAGTTTGTATTTGCCTAATGGCTAAGGTTGTTGAATGAATACTTTTTCAAGTATTTATTGGCCATTTGTATCTTCTGTGGGCAATTATCTATTTGGTTTCATTAACCCTTTAATTAATTTTAATTAATTAATTTTAATTAATTAATATTAATTATGAGACAGGATCTTACTATGTAGCCTTGGCTGCCCTGGAATTCACAGAGATCTACCTGCCTCTGCCTCCCAAGTACTGGGATTAAAGGCGTACATCACCATGTCCAGCCTGTATTAACATGTCCATTGATTGATTTTCTGTTTTTTTTTTTTGCAGTTCTTTATATATCTGCAATATTCTTTCTCTGTCTTATGTGTAGTTGGCAAAGATATTTTTCTCATCCTATAGGTTGTCTCTTCACTCCGGTTATTGTTTTCTTTTCTGTGAAGACATCGAATTCCATAAAAATCTCATTTGCAAATTCTTGGGATTACTTCCTGTGCTTTTTTTTTTTTTTTNTATTTCTGTGTGTGTATAAATGTACTGTCTGCATGCAGGTCTGTGCACCCGTGTCGTGCAATGCCGCGGAGGTCAGAAGAGGGTCTCAGATTCCCCTGGAACTGGAGTTCTCCTGGAATTGGAGTTTCAGACGGTTCTTGGCCGCCATGTGGGTGCTGGGGATCGAACCCGGGTCCTCTGTAAGAGCGGTCGGCGCTCTTAACCGCTAGGCCATCTCTCCAGCCCCCACTTCCTGTGCTTTTAAAAAAAATTTTTTAAATTTTATTTATTTTTTTGTATGTGTATGAATGTACTGTCTGCATGCAGGTCTGTGTACCTGTGTCGTGCAATGCCGCGGAGGTCAGAAGAGGGTGTTGGATTCCCCTGGAACTGGAGTTCTCCTGGAATTGGAGTTACAGACGGTTCTTAGCCGCCACGTGGGTGCTGGGGATCGAACCCGGGTCCTCTTCAAGAGCAGTCGGTGCTCTTAACCGCAAGGCTATCTCTCCAGCCCACTTCCTGTGCTTTTTGAGTCATTTTCAGAACATCTTTCCCTGTGCCTGAATCTTGAACTTTTCACCTGTTTTCCTCTAGCTGTTTCAAAGTTTTGGGTGCTCCAGTGAGGTCTTTGATTTACTTTATGTTGATTTTTGTGCTGGGTCGGAACAATGGATTTAGTTTCATTCTTCTATACATGGAAACTAGTTTTCCCAAAAGAATATGTTAAAGAGAATGTCTTGTCTCTATCATATGCTTTTAACAAAGATGGTGAAAACGTAGGTGGCCGTAGTTGTGTGGGTTTGTTTCTAGGTCTTGTATGCTACTCTACTGGTGTGCATGTCTGTTTCTGTGCCAGTACTAGGCTTAGTTGTCACTGTGGCTCTGTAATGTAATTTGAGATCAGGTATTGCTGTACTGCCAGTATTGCTCTTTCTGCTAAAGACTGCTTTAGCTATTCAGGTCCTTTCGTATTTCCATATAAGTTTTAGGATTGTTTTCTGTAGTTCTATGAAAAATGTCATTGGGCTTTTGATGGGGATTGCATCCAATCTGTGATTTGCTCTTGGTAATGTAGCTATTTTCACAATATTATTTCAGTCATCCACGAACATGGGAAGTCTTTCCATTTTTTAGTGTCTTTCTAGTTTCCTCAGTGTCTAAATTTTTTGCTTACTTGTTTAAAATTTAGTCCTTTTAGTCCTTTTTTTTTTTTTTTAGAAAAGCTATTGTGATTAGAATTCTCCTCCCCCAGATTTATTTCTCAATGAGTTTGTTAATGGTACATAGGAAAGCTATTGATCCACTGTGTTGATTTTATATCTTGCTACTTTGCTGAAAATGTTTATCAGGTTTAAGAGTTTTCTGGAGGAGTCTTTAAGGAGTCTTCTAAGTACAAGATCACATCATCTTCAGGTAGGGATAATTTTATTTCTTTCCTATTTGAAATCCTTTCATTTCTTTTGCTTATCTTATTACTCTAGGTAAGACCCTGAGCATCACATTAAATAACAATGTACATACACCCTTGTATCAATCCAGATTTAGAGGAAATTCTATCCATTTTTTATATCTTAGTATAATATTGACTATAGGTTTGTTGAAGTACAGTTGAAGAACTTGAAGTATGGTTCTTCTGTTCCTAGTTTCTTCAAGGCTGTAAAAATATTTACTTAGGGGGGCTGGAGGGATGACCTAGCGGTTAAGGGCATTGACCGCTCTTGCGGAGGACCCGGGTTCGATCCCCAGCACCCACATGGTGGCTGAGAACCATCTGTAACTCCAATTCCAGGAGAACTCCAGTTCCAGGGGAATCTGACACCCTCTTCTGACCTCCGTGGCATTGCACGACATGGGTGCACAGACCTACATGCAGACAATACATTCATACACATACAAAATAAAATAAAAAAATTTACTCAGAGGCTGGAAAAATGGATCAGTGAATAAGAATGCTAACAGCAGAGGACTGAGGTTCTGTTCCCAGTACCCACATCTGGCGGCTCATACTTGCCTGGAACTCTAGATCTGGGTATCTAACGCCCTTTCTGGCTCTAAGGACACTTGTACACATGCAATACATATAAACTCACACAAGCAAACACATGTACACACAAATAAATATTTAAAATATTTTGTTTTTGCGTATGTGTGTATGTGTTTGTATGTGAGGGTGCACACATATCACGACACTCATATGGAGGTCAGAAGACAACCTCAGGTGTCAGTCCTCTCCTTCAACCTTGATTGAGACAGGGTCTCTCCTGTTGTTTGTGCCTGGACTGTGTTCTACAGGCTCTCTGGCCTGCAAGCTTCGAAAATACCAGCTCCCATCTCACCATAGGAATTCTGGGATTACAGACATGTGCCACAACTTTTACATGGGTTGTGGGAATCCAAACTTGAGTAATCAGGCTTGTGCTGCAAGCACTTCTACCAACTGAAAGCCAACTTTCTGCCCCCTCTTCAGGACTTTTATTGTGAATTGATGTTGAATTTTGCTAATGGCCTTTATATCAGTTGAGCTGATCATGGACCTGTGTCCTTAAGTCTATTTATGTGCTGAATTATACTTAGTAATTTGCATATATTTGACCAACCTTGCATCCCTGGAATAAAACCAACTTTGTCACACTTTTTTTTTTTTTTTTTGGTCTTTTTGAGACAGGGTCTCCCTTTAGTCCCAGCTGGCCTGGAGCTTGCTATGTAGACTAGGCTGGCCTTGAACTCACAGGGATCTGCCTCCCAAGTGCTGGAATTAAAGACGTGTGCCACCATGCCTGGCCTAAGATGATTCTTAGCCTCCATGTGAGTGCTGGGAATCAAATCCAGGTCTTCTGCAAGAGTCAGTACTCTTCACCACTGAGCCATCTCTCTAGGCCCTGTCACACTTTTTAAAGTGTTCTTGAATTTGATGTGCAAAAATTTTATTGAGAATTTTTGTGTGCATGTTCATTAACAAAAGTAGTCTTTAGTTTTTTCATGATTTTAAAAAAGATTTGTTTCTTTATTTTATGTATGTGTGTGTACCTGAGTGTACATATGTGTACTGTATACATACAGTGCCTGAAGAAGCCAGAAGATGGCATTAGATTCCCTGCAGGTGGAGATACTCATGAGACACTTGATGTGACTGGGAGGAACCAAATCTGGGTCCATTGTAAGAGCAGCAAGTGCTCTTAACCACTGAGCCACCTCTCCAGCTCCCATATCTAATTTTTGTATCTAATGCTGACTTCATAGAATGAGTTTGGCAATGTTCTTTTCCTTTTGGTTTTATGGGGACAATTTGAGGACCATTGATGTTTGCTTTTTATAAAAGATTTGGTAGAATTTGGCAGTGAATCTGATCCTGGCTTTTTCTTTGTTGGAAGGCTTTGTCTAACAACTTTAATCTTGTTGATTGTTATAAATATGTTTAAATGGTTTGTATCCTTTTTATTTAACTTTGGTAGGTCATATGTGTCTAGGAATTTATTTACTGCTTCCATATTTTTCAGTTTGGGGGAATCTAAGTTTCCAGGTACTCCCCGTATTTCACCAGAGTCTGCAGAAACCTCTTTTCATCTCTGATTTCATTTGTTTGGGCCATCTCTCTCTCTCTCTCTTTCTTTTCTTTTCTTTTCTTTTCTTTTCTTTTCTTTTCTTTTCTTTTCTTTCTTTCTCTCTCTCTTTCTCTCTTTCTCTCTTTCTCTCTTTCTCTCTTTCTCTCTTTCTCTCTCTCTCTCTCTCTCTCTCTTTCTCTCTTTCTCTCTTTCTCTCTTTCTCTCTTTCTCTCTTTCTCTCTCTCTCTCTCTCTCTCTCTCTTTCTCTTTCTCTCTTTCTCTCTTTCTCTCTTTCTCTCTTT
>VZQC01001550.1:1685900-1726121 GCA_009823505.1 Rhizomys pruinosus | reverse complement strand
CTTACAGAGGACCCGGGTTCGATCCCCAGCACCCACATGGCGGCGGAGAACCGTCTGAAACTCCAATTCCAGGAGAACTCCAGTTCCAGGGGAATCCGACACCCTCTTCTGACCTCCGCGGCATTGCACGACACGGGTGCACAAACTTGCATGCAGACAGTACATTCATACACATACAGAAATAAAAAAAAAAAGAATCCTGCAAGGACATCTACCCAACAGTGGCCTGTCCCACTCACACCCAAAAGGACTGATCCCTCCCTTGCTTATAGATACTTGTAGACAAGGATAACTATTTCAAAACAGTTGATGTAATCCTCCCTACCTTTGTTTTCTGAAGCCTCCTCTGGCTTTCTGAAAGTCAACCTCTTTCAACAAACACACAGCTTACTATGGATGCATATTTCCACTGCAGTGCTTTGCCTAAGGAATCAGTAATCTTTGGAGAATCTTTGTTTATTGTTTAGGTTTTGACCATTGGAAGCAGTAATTGGAATTTGCTAGGCCCAGGGGGAAAGGAGGAGAAAAGAAGAAAGGAAGGAAGGAAGGAAGGAAGGAAGGAAGGGAGGGAGGGAGGGAGGGAGGGAGGGAGGGAGGGAGAAAGAGAGAAAGAAAGAAAGAGAAAGAAAGAAAGAAAGAAAGAAAGAAAGAAAGAAAGAAAGAAAGAAAGAAAGAAAAAGAAAGAAAGGGGAAAAAAAGAAGGAAGGAGAACAGATAAGAGGCAAAGGAAGAATTACAAATTGAAGGCCAGCCTGGATTATAAAGAAAAGAAAGGGGGGGGGAATCAGTCTCTTAACCTAGAGGATCACAGTGAGTGTTAAAAAGTCCTAACATACAGCCTGCCACATGTGAGCACTGAGTTCGAAAAGCATCCACTCAATCTTAAACACTTTAGAACAAGGGCTATACAACTGGGATATATATATCACATCCCTCAGCCCAAGGCTCAGGGACCATGGTGGAGGAGGGGGCAAAAAGATTTTAAGAGTCAGGGCTGGAGAGATGGCCTAGCGGTTAAGAGCGCTTACTGCTCTTGCAGAGGACCAGGGTTCGATCCCCAGCACCCACATGGCGGCTGAGAACCGTCTTTAACTCCAGTTCCAGAGGAACCCAATGCCCTCTTCTGACCTCTGCGGCATTGCATGACATGGGTGCACAGACCTGCATGCAGACAGTACATTCATACACATAAAGAATAAATAAAATTTTTAAAAAATTAAAAAAGATTTTAAGAGTCAGCAATCAAGAAGTACTGGAGTCAGTGTCTTCTGGACAAGACAGGACTACTACAGTCATAACTCACAGCAGCTGTGGTTGCCTACATAAGATCAAGCCAGTCAAGGCTGGAGAGATGGCTCAGTGGTTAAGAGCACTGGCTGCTGTTGCAGAAGACCCAGGTTCTATTCCCAGTACCCATGTGGCAGCTAACCACTGTCCATAACTCTATTTCCAGGGGGAATCTGACCTCACAGGCATTGCATGACATGGGTCCACTTAAATACTTGTAGAAAAACACTCATACACATAATAAAATATTTTTTAAAAGATCAAACCAGTTGCATTCCAGCATGGACAGGAAGGAGCCCAAAAGCTCTCACTCCTAGCTAAGAAGCTTTGGACAACTGGTGGCTTCTGGGAGCAAGAGAGTCAGTTTCTTTAAGGGTGTGGCCCCTGGTAGTTTGACCACACCCAGGAGTATATGGAAAGCACAGTTTACAATCGGGATGAGAATGGACCTGGGAGGAGGAAGGGATGAATATGATCAAAATATATTGTGCAAATTTGTGAAATTCTTAAAAAATTAATGAAAATATGGATCTCTTCCGGGTGTGGTGGTACAGGCCTTTAATCCTAGCACTTGGGAGGCAGAGGCAGATGGATCTCTGTGAATTCAAAGCCAGCCTGGCCTACATAGTGAGTTCCAGGACAGCTGGGCTACAGGAAGACCCTGTCTCAAAAAGACCCCAAAAATTAATGAAAATATATTTAAAATGATAAAACTAGGGCTGGAGAGATGGCCTAGCGGTTAAGAGCGCCGACCGCTCTTGCAGAGGACCCGGGTTCGATCCCCAGCACCCACATGGCGGCCGAGAGCCGTCTGAAACTCCAATTCCAGGAGAACTCCAGTTCCAGGGGAGTCCGACGCCCTCTTCTGACCTCCGCGGCATTGCACGTCACGGGTGCACAGACTTGCATGCAGACAATACATTCATACACATATGGAAATAAATAAAATTTAAAAAAAATGATAAAACTAGGGTGTTGAGAGGCTCCCTATTATTTTCATCGACTCCAGAGTTAGAGAAGAGCAGCCACATAGTTAAAAACCTCAAAAGAGAACTTCTCGAGGGATGGAGAATTTTGACAAAAAGCTATTTGGATATTTTTGGGATTAGTTACATAAGTTGTTAGGCCCAACA
Organism: Rhizomys pruinosus; assembly: GCA_009823505.1. Lineage (NCBI taxonomy): Eukaryota > Metazoa > Chordata > Mammalia > Rodentia > Spalacidae > Rhizomys > Rhizomys pruinosus. The sequence goes on along the minus strand of VZQC01001550.1, from coordinate 1,723,701 downwards.
CAATTTGGAAAATTGGGTCCCTTTGTTCAAAAAATCATTGAAAATTTCAAAATAGCTTCAAAAGAGCTTTCCCCAAAGTCAAGCCTTGTGAGCACAGAGCCCTGTTACACAGGCTGTGCGTAGGACAGAAGGCTTGAATGTTATCTTGGGAAATGAAGCAGACCTAGCCCTGACTGCTGGGACAAACCTGTGCTCTCAGGGATGGTAGGAGGGCCACTCAAGACCTTGAGTCCAAAACCAACCTGGACAACATGACAAAGAGAAAGGAAGAGTGGGAGGGGCAGAGGAGAGAGAGAGAGAGAGAGAGAGAGAGAGAGAGAGAACCTGAACTCAGCAGAGAGTTCAGGACCTGATGACCTAAGAGAGAACTTTGTCACAAGCAAGTCAAGACAAGAGCTCTATGGTCACTTGGGTCCCCAGTGTTCGCCCAGCGGTGGGCGGCCACTTTGCCTTTACCTGCAAAAGGAGAGGCCCTTATCTCCACAGTGACCAGAGACTGAGAAAGTGAAAAATCACATGAAATGATCTCTGAAAATATTTCCCATTCTGAGACTTGACAGTTCTGTCAAATATTTTTAAAAACAAAATTTTGAGTGCTCAAATTCTTCTGGAAAAAAAAAAGATTTTTTGGGGGGTCTTTTTGAGACAGGGTCTCCCTTTAGTCCCAGCTGGCCTGGAGTTCACTATGTAGATCAGGCTGGCCTTGAACTCACAGAGATCCACCTGCCTCTGCCTCCCTAATGCTGGGATTAAAGGCGTGCGCCACCATGCCCAGCATTTTGTGTTTTGCTTTAAAAAAATTTTTTTTAATTAATTTTATTTATTTCTGTATGTGTATGAATGTACTGTCTGCATGCAAGTTTGTGCACCCGTGTTGTGCAATGCTGCGGAGGTCAGAAGAGGGTGTCGGATTCCCCTGGAACTGGAGTTCTCCTGGAACTGGAGTTTCAGATGGTTCTCGGCCGCCATGTGGGTGCTGGGGATCGAACCCGGGTCCTCTGCAAGAGCGGTCGGCGCTCTTAACCGCTAGGCCATCTCTCCAGCCCTGTTTTGCTTTTTTTAAAAAAACAATATAGAGTCTACAATCAGAAACGTGCATATATTTGCCTCTTTCCTGATAATCATGCTTTTGATGTTTTAAAGTTTTTACTACATTGTTTATTTTTATGTGTTGTGTGTAGGGGGGCGAGTACCAGGGACCACATATGGAAGACAGTTTGCAGGAATAGCTCTTTTCTTCTACCATGTGGAATAAAATTCAGCTCATCAGGTTTAGCAGCAGGTATTTTTACCTGCTGAGCTCTCTTTCGACCCCAGCTCTTAATATATTTGCATAGCTTGTTCCTCCCTTCATTCCTTCCTTCTTTCCACTAATTGTTTCAGTTAAAATACAAAACAGTTTTATTAGTAATATTTAAATTAAAAAAAAATTTTTTTTTTGTCTTTTCGAGACAGGGCCTCCCTGTAGCCCCAGCTGTCCTGGAACTCACTCTGTACACCAGGCTGGCCTTGAACTCACAAAGATCCACCTGCCTCTGCCTCCCGAGTGCTAGGATTAAAAGCGTGTGCCACCATACCTGGCTAAATTTTTAAAAAATTTTATTTAGCATGTATATGTGTGTATGTGTATGCTAGTCTTGGCAGCAAGTACCTTTATCTCCTTCCTGAGCCATTTTCCCAGCCCCATATGACATCTTCATATTTTTCTCAATCTTTAAACATAGGTATTTAGTTTTTAAGGCTATTGTAATTACTTCTGGACACTTTGAATGTTTGTGGGTTTTCATGACTACGTAGCAACATTCCACTCAGTGGACATAGTGCTATTTATTATTCCCTAGCTACCAGTGACTCATTTCTTTCCAATGTTTCATTATTACAAAGAGCAAGTGCCCTAGATTTTTTTTTTTAAACCATAGCTCCATTTTGTTCTTGAAATTTATTGTTCACCAGAATAATCAGAGCTCATTTGGCTGCAAATTCCAAAGCTCGCTGGAGTACCCTGAGGGTAAGTTTCTGTTGGTAAGCATGCAGAGCAGTCACAGAAATAAAGCTGGTGAGGTGTCACCCAAGGCTTAGAGAGGTGTTGCTTAGTCTTCTCTCCAGTGTGATTTTTCTCCAGACTGACTTGCCCAACTCCCAGTTCCTGCCCCTTTTCAACTTTGGCCCACAAGGGCTCTAACGCGCTTTGGAGCCAGACATCTGGTTCTATAGTCAGAGTTCAGAGCCAATACTTCCTGACAAGAACTTCTGTGTCTTTTGGATCAAATTCCTGGTAAGGGCAAGATTCCCTGCCTTTGTGAGCTGGTCCTCCTTCTGTCTAGCTCTCACTCCACGTAGGGAAGACACAGCCCCCATATTGCTGCTCTGGGGAGTGTGGCCAACATCCGGACCTACTGACCAGGCACACACCAAAGGTCCTTTCCATGTGTTAATCTCAAGGATTTGTTTTATTCTTTTCCCTTTTTTGTGGAAAAAAACTTTTTTTGTATAATTACTTTAGTCATTCTACGTATACAATTCAGCAACATTAAGAATGTTTACACTGGGGCTGGAGAGATGGCCCAGCAGTAAAGAGCACCGACTGTTCTTGTAGAGGACCCAGGTTCAATTCCCAGCACCCACATGGCAGCTAAGAACTGTCTTTAAGCCGGACATGGTGGCTCATGCCTTTAGTCCTAGCACTCCCGAGGCAGAGGCAGGTGGATCTCTGTGAGTTCAAGGCCAGCCTGGTCTATGGGGAGACTCCATCTCAAAAAAAAAAAAAAGAATGTTTACACTGATGTACAGCTATCACGACTGCCCATCTTCAGAAGTTTCGCACTTTTCCTGACTTTTAGTTATTGTCTTTTAATTATTATTTTCATAATAATTTCAGATATAGACCCTGAGTCCATCCTTTGGCAGAGTGTGATGGAGGCAGTTCCCAAAGAAGGGAACATGGGTTCTGGATACCCTGTGTGTACTGAAAATGGCACTTTTTTTTTTTTAAGATTTATTTCAACTTAGTCTTTTGTTTTTTGTTTTTTGAGACAGGGTCTCCCTATAGCCCCAGCTGGCCTAGAACTCACTCTGTAGACCAGGCTGGGCTTGAACTCAGAGATCCGCCTGCCTCTGCCTTCCAAGTGCTAGGATTAAAGGCATGCACCACTATGCCCAGCTTAAAGACGGTTCTTAGCTGCCATGTGGGTGCTGGGAATCAAACCTGGGTCTTCTGCAAGAGCAATCAACGCTCTTTACTGCTGAGCCATCTCTCCAGCCCTGAAAAATGGCACTTTTTTTTTTTTTTTGTCTTTTCGAGACAGGGTCTCCCTGTAGCCCCAGCTGTCCTGGAACTCACTCTGTAGACCAGGCTGGCCTTGAACTCACAAAGATCTGCCTGCCTCTGCCTCCCAAGTGCTAGGATTAAAGGCATGTGCCACCACGCCCAACTAAAATAGCACTTTTTAAAAAGTGTTTTGTTGTTTTGTGTGTGTGTCTGTGCATGTGCAGGTGCCCAGAGAGGCCAAAAGAGGGTGTCAGATACCCAGAGCTGAACTTACAAGCAAGCAGTTGTGAACTGCCTGATATAGGTGCTGGGAACTGAACTAGGGTCCTCTAGAAGAGCAACAAGTACTCTTGACCACTGAGCCTTCTCTCCAGACCCTGAAAATACCATCTTTCACATTCTTCAGCAGCACAGAATACTGGTGAACACATTATTTTGTGTGTTCTCTCACAGGCCTTTTTCTTTTTTTTCAGTGTTGGAAAAATTGAGGCATGTTCACTACCATAAGCCACATCTCCAGCTAACAGGTCTGAGGTTTGATAAATCTGACACACTTAACATCTCTCATCGTACTTGGAGAATCGGCCTCAGGGCCAAGTTTTGTCATTCCAAGGATGTCCCTCTTGTAAAACATCTCAGAGATGTGATTCCTCAACCAAACTCGAGTCATTTGTCTATAGTGCCTGCTGCAAACTCTTTCAGATTATGGACTGTAGGGAATTTCAAGTTTGGAACTGGGAGGAGGGCTCTGTAAGCACAGGCCTACAGGAAGCCTGGTGGCTGGGTTAGCTCACCAGCTCCCACTTCGACATTGTTTACAATAATGGCTTAATGTTGTAGGATGTGGTGGTTTTGTAAAAACTAGAGTAGAGGGATGAGCTAGTAAACTCTTAAATGTTACAGAGAAACTTCTGAAATATATTCTGGTGTTAGTAACAGAATTTTAAAATGAGATAGAGAAAAGATACTATTAAGAGAAAATGGGTGCATTTCACTGGTGTTGATGGCTTCTACGGAGAAACATACTGTGCCTAATTGTCTCAATTACATTTTTAAGTGAAAAACACCTTTGCTAAAGACTTCATTTTATACAAAATCACAGGAAGAAAGCTTATGTGGATTCAGGCTATCTCACACACCTTCCCAATAACAACACTCATGACTGCTGTCAGCCACTCTCCCCATTACATTAATGGCTACTTTTTGGATTAGATACCTTCCATTTGGCAGAGTCATTTCCTGTCACTTTTTTTTTTTTTCAAAAGAAAATCACTTAGGGTAACTGAAGAGCTTCATGTGATGAGCCTTTATGTCTGTCTTGACCATACTTTCTGTACACCATTTCTGCAGTCTACTTGTGTCCTGTGGTAGCAAATTCTGTGTTTTCTTTTTGTCCTTTGACCTGACCACTCCATCAGTGCCACCCTGACCCCTCCCCATCTGTACAACCATATCCCCAGTCTGTCCACACTTCCCTAACCCAGTCCATCCATGCCACCTTGATCTTGGCCCATCTGTGCCAGCCTGTTTCTCCTCAACTCTGCTATACAGGTTATGTTAGTATTCTTGTTCTGCTCCAATACATTGTATTCAGCCAACATCCACCTTCCCCCTGTTACACCTATCGTGTATTTGCCTTTTTCTATGTGGATTGTTTCCTTTTAGCCAGGTGGCCTACTCTGTCACTCTCCACCTTATTCCCTGAGACGGGTTCTTTCGCTGAATCTTGAGCTAGTCTGGTGACCAGCAAGTTCCAGTGTTCACCTTGTCTCTGTTCCCCATAGTGGTTATAGGCATACACAATCACACATGGGTGTGGGGATTTGAAATCAGGTCCCCATGCTTGCATTGCAAGTGCATTTACTAATGGAACCTTCTCCCTAGTTCCCCATGAAACCCAATGAGTTTCACTAGGGGTGCTTACAGGAACATCTTACCAGTGGCCATGGCACTCAAGAAAATGTCTCTTCCTCACACATCATCCATTAACTTCACAGAAATCCACAGGGAGAGGTGGGACTCCATGTGCTCCTCCTTGCTCCATAACAGGATGGGCCCGCTCTTGTGTAGATCTGGAGCTGTGAGCTTAAGAGTATAGTAGCCTTGGGTCTGTCAAATGGCTCAGCAGTTAAGAGCACTGGCCATTCTTGCAGAAGACCCAGGTTTGAATCCCAGCACCCACATGGTGGCTAACAACTGTTCGTAACTCTAGTTCCAGGGGATCTGACACTCTCCTCTGACCTCTGTGGGCACTGCATGATATAGTGAATGTATATAAATGCAGGCATAACACTTATACACATAAACTAAAAATAAATTTTAAAAAATCACAGAAAAGAGTGCAGTAGCCACGTCATGCCTGGAAGTTGACATTGTGCCCTATTTGCCTGCTTCCACCAGCTCTGACATTTATTCCGCCCCTTGAAGGGGGTCTTATAGATGTTCCGTTTATGGCTGAGTAGCAGCAATCACTTATTATCATCACTTTGACCGGCTATGAGTCTCTGAAGTTATCACTGACCACTGCCAAAAGAAGCGTCTCTGAACAAAGTTGACAGTGGCGCTAATCTGTAGGCGGAAACAGTTATTTAGAAGGCAAGTTGACAATCACATTATGTCCATGTAGGACAACAAAAGTAGCTTCCCCAGTAATGTTTATGGCTTTCCTAGCCACCAGCTTTTGAATACAGTACCGGACATAATTCTGTGCTGTGAAAATGGTCTCAGAAAGTGATTAGTTACTCCCATAACATATTTTCCACTATTGTACCAGTGGGCACCTCTTGCCTAGTCAGGTAGAATGCAGTCCACATGTGAGTAAGACTGTTGATAACAGTTCTCCCTGAGAGCCCACATAACAACTTCCATCACTGGTAGGGCCAGACAGCAGGGAGTAAGTTTCAGATATGGGATAACTTAAGAATTATACTTATTTGCTAATTTCAGCAGTGGTCACTTCCATGAGGTATGAATTGGTTTTTCTATCATTTAGAGTCCAGAGAAAAGCAGGTCATTACTGATAATGCCAACCTTAAGATAATTTTACAACCTAGCCTCTTGTAGCTCATTCTTCTACTATCCCCAGAGTAAGGACCTCATCTTCACATTTATATACACGCAGGCAAAACACTTATAGACATAAAAAAGTAAATTGGCCGGGTGTGGTGGCGTACCCCTTTAATCCTAGCACTTGGGAGGCAGAGGCAGGCAGATCTTTGTGAGTTCAAGGCCAGCCTGGTCTGCATAGTGAGTTCCGGGACAGCTGGAGCTACAGGGAGACCCTGTCTCAAAAAGACCAAAAAAAAAAAAAAAAAATTAAAAAAAAGGAAATAAAAATATTTTAAATAAATAATAAATATGTTTTAAAAATTATTAATGTCTATGTATTCATGTGTGCACTTATGTGTAGGCAGTACACTCAAACATAAAAAATAATGCCAAAAGAATGTCTTTGTTCCCAAAAAAAAATAAAGTCTGCCGGGGCAGGTGGCACATGCCTTTAACTAGCACTGGGAGGCAGAGGCAGGCCAGATCTTTGTGCAGTTCAACGGCAAGCCTGTCTACAGAGTGGAGTCCAGGACACGTGTGGCACGGGAGGGAAAACCTGTCTGAAAAGACAACAAACAAAAAAAAAAAAAAAGAAAACGTCCTTTGTTGCGCCAGCTGGCAACCACACTGGACATTCACACCCAAGTGCAGCCCTGAGCCACACTTAGGGCAAGCTTATATACAGAAAAACCACATCCAGGGGTGAAAATTTTAAGTTCCCAAGCTTAGGGGTGGTGAGCCCCCCACAACAATTCTTATTCTATGAAAGCAAGCCAATTGAAAAGTACAGAAGCCATAAATCTGTGGTTGGCAGGAGCCACCAGTTGCACAGCGACCTGTTCTCAAACCTACACCAGCTGCAGTTGGGTCAGACTGTCCTATTCCCATACTGAGTTAAGCTTTAACTACTGGGTTCAGTTGGGGCTTATAATATGGCATAGCTATGGTCAATCTTGAGGTGCCCCACCACATTCCCCACTGGTTCTAGGGGTATATAAGTAAAATCATAGACTCATATTGGAACAGGGGATTTTACTGTCCCCTCAAGACCATGAGTTTTACCCCATTAACCCGTTACCTGATAATAGTCAGGCAGTTGATCAGGCAAGGCCTGACTGTCAGGGCCAGAAGCAGGAGGATCAGTAGCCCAGGCAGGGCTGTGAGTAGGGTGGTGAGCTATGGAGACCAGGAAAATAAAGACTGATACCAATTGTTTGACTCATGTCTTCTCTCTCTTTCCTTTACGTTGTTTCTGACTAATGCTAGGCTTTCCCTAATGACCCCAGACTGAGTGGCATAGAAGCAGCAGGTTTCACATAGACCCATGCAGAGAGCCCCTTGTTTCATGAAGATGAGATCTAGGCCCCTACGGTTTTGCCATGCTACCTGTGCCAGAGAGTCTACTTGGTTCTCAAGCCTGGAGAGGGCATTTTCTAAGTATCCTAAGCCCGTATCTATTTGGGCACTAAGTTCCATGAGGTTTCTGTCTCCCAGTACTAGGGCCTAAGTACCAACGGCTGCTAAACCTGCTATGTCTGCTCCTACTAGGAGAGGGATGAGGACTCTGGGGGCTGTCCTCTCTTCTGGGAGAGTTCTAGATCTAGACTGAGGTATTTCCGTCTGTCTTCCTCACTGTATAAATCCACCTGAGGGACAATGTGGACCAAGATACAGAGGACCACTCCCCCGACCCTCAATCTGGTCAGAAGATGTACACTTAATCAGTTTGTGCATGGTAGCCAGGTAGACCCAGGAGCCTGGAAGAAAAGTCTCCGCTCTGTGCTAGGAATCATGCGTAGACTACCTCTGCAAGACCCCATTCTGGGAGATCCCTCTAGGTCAGAGTTAGATGACATGGTGAAAGGCCCTTGACCTTGAAGATCCCCTAGGATGACTGACTCAGGGGCCCTTATGGCTTTAAACATATTGTAATTGTACCCCTATGGCAGGCAAGGACACAAAGATCTATTTGGAAGGTGGGTTGGCTGTCCGTGGTCACGATTGCAAGAACTTTTCCATTCTCAGTCTTTTGGAGTTGCCATTCCCATGCCTGGGGGTGGGGGTGGGGGGGCTGTCTACAATTCCCTTGGGGAGCAAAAGAAACAAGTTGTAACTATCAGGGACATATGTCAGTCTTATCTTTAGAAGGTCAGAGGTCCGGGTAACAGTCTATTTTCCGTTTCCTTCTGCAGCCTCTTTTAACTGGGTGTGATGGATCCAGGAAGAGATCCACTTTCGCCACTGTTGCTGTAGTAAGGATCGCAGGACATGGGCCCTTCCAGGTTGGTTCCAGGGTCCACGCTGGAATTTTTCTGACCCATACCAAATCACCAGGCTGGGACCTGTGGACTGGTTCTGAGGCGGACTGGGGATTGGCTCCTGGCGTTTTGAGTCTATTGCAGAGCCTGCAAAGATTTGAGAGGGAATGATTTGTTATTTCCCTTAACTTGGGGAAGATAGGTGTTGGTCTCCTGGACACAATTTCATGTGGAGTGGATCCTTCCTGGTATGGAGTACAGCTAACCCTAAGAAGGACAAAAGGAAGGAGTTGGCCCAACTTTTGCCTGTTTTTATTTTTATTTTTTAATTTTTTTTTTTTTGGTCTTTTCGAGACAGGGTCTCCCTGTAGCCACAGCTGTCCTGGAACTTGCTCTGTAGACCAGGCTGGCCTTGAACTCACAGAGATCCGCCTGCCTCTGCCTCCCAAGTGCTAGGACTAAAGGTGTGCACCACCATGCCCGGCTCGCCTGTTTTTAAAACCACTTTGGTCAAGGTCTCCTTTATGGTCCTGTTCATTGGTTCTACCTGTCCTAAACTTTGTGGCATATAGGCTCAGTGTAATTTTCAACTAATACTTAATGCCTTTGTTAAATTTGGGGGAATTTGGGCTGTGAAGACTGGGCCATTGTTGGACCCCAGGGTGAGGGGCAAGCAGAATCTAGGAACTAACTCTTGAAGCAGTTTTTTCTTCCTACTATGGAGGCTGCCTTGGTTTCTTAAGCTTCCACCCCTCTGGAGAATGTGCCACAAACACCAAAAGATACTTCTACCCCAAGACGGTTGATTTAACCTCAGTAAAATCTAATTCCCAGAGTCCTCCAGGTTTGATGCCATGAGCTCGTATTCCTTCCACCCCTCTTTCTACTCCTTTAGGATTCACCTGGGCACAGACAGGGGATAGTCTGATCTTTGGGGACAACTGTAGCCCCTGCATACCTGAGGCCATTTTGGATGAAACTGCTTCCATCAGTGATTACCCATTTTCCTCTGGCAGGGGAATATCGGTTAAGTCTAGTCTGATGGATTGGATCTGGTCAGTCACCTCAGTACAGCCATGCAGGATCTGGATCCTCATCTGGCAACAGGGTCACTGCGTCGAGGGCTAAAGTTCTGCAAGAGCTTATGCGGGGATGGTCTAGGAGTGCTTGGTAGTGAGTCACTTGGGTATTTGACAACCATCTTTCTGGAGTTCCCCTCAGGAAGGCCGGGACTGAACGGGGAGCAGTTAGATTGGTTTCTGACTCCCAGAAAGAGATAGTGGCCCCAGCTTCCAGAGGAGGCCCCGGATCAGTAGAGGATATGGACAGGTATGACAAGGAAGGAATGACTCTCACAGTACCTTGTCCCAAGTTTACCGTGCCTGGACCACCTGGAGGCAGTTTTGACAGTCACCCCTTGGACTAACAGCTGTTAGGGTAACATAGGTCCTAAAGGCTTTTTCATTACTAAATATGCAGTGCCTGAATCTACAAGAAATGTAACAGCCTTTCTCCCCCCCCCCCATTTCCACTGTTACCATGGCTTCCCAGGTGTTCAGAGAAATTGACCCCTGGCCCTGTCAGTATCTTTTTCCTGTCTTTGTCTTTCTTGTGGCTTCCTACCATCTTTCTTTCTTTGCGAGCTGCTACCACTTCCTTAGTCAACTTTTTGTGCTGTTTATCTTCTATAGTGTCAGAGTTTTTGCAAATCTTCTGGGCAGTCTCTAACAACTGTGATCTATTCATGCTCTTGACTCCTAATTACTGCAATTTCTTTCTAATGTCTGGGGCCAACTGCATGACAAAGGCAATATTGATGGCCCATTGGTTTTCAGGGGCATCGGTGTCCATCAGCCTCCGTGTCTATTGGGATGAAAACTCAGTAAGCCTCCTGGAGGGACTCCAGGAGCCTAGCGGGTGATTCTTGAGCATCCTGGATCATCTTGCTTACCTTATAAAGATTTATGGTTTCTCGTGGCAGCTGCTTTTATTCCTCGTAAAAGGACTTGGCAAAGTTGTCCAGATCCTCTTTACCTTGGTCAGTATTAGGGTCCCAGTCAGATCTCTCAGAGGCCAGGTTACACTCTATTTGGGTATTACTGTCGGGGAGAGATGCTGACCCAGCCCCAAGAGCAATCTTTCAATTTTCCAATATGATCTGGTTCTGCCCTTCCTTCATGAAGAGGGTTGCCAGATGCTGTTGACAATCATTCCAGGTGGTCTGCTGGGTATAAGAACAGTCTCTAGGAGATTAAGGAGTGTTTGTGGTTTTTCAGAGAAAGGGGAATTCTGAGTTTTCCAATTATAAAGATCACTAGTGGAAAAAGAGACATAAACCATAAATGGGCACGGGTTCTGCTAGTGGGAGCCCGAAGTTCCAGTACCCAAGTGGAACCAAACCCCATCAGCACAGCTTCTCAGAAAAGAAGGAGAGGCCCTGCCTTTCCCCACTTGAGACCCCATCTTGCCTCTACCTCTGCCTTCTCAAGAGCCTACCTCACTCTGCCATAAGCACAGCCACTCCACGTATGTGGAAGGGAGGGTGATCCCCAAGTGGAGGAGACCAGGTCTCCCTCTGAAGTCCTTTCCAAGGCCCTCCTGGAATAAAATCTGCTCTCCTCTGGCGGGGCCAGGAGGATCACTCTTTTGTTTTCCCTTGTCTCAGGGGCTGGTTGTACCATAAGAGACAGCCATTGATTCATCCAGGCGTCTGGGATCCCCTGTGACCATGCCCCAGACAGCACATCTGGCCATCCAAAGTCCCCTCACTAGGCTGTCCTAGCTCAAAAGTCAGCCATTCAAGTTCACAAAATGTCTAGAGTTTCCTAGGAGAGAGATGGGTACCATAATCACCCTCCTCTATGAAAGATTCAGGGGGGTCTGTGGACCACCTGAACCTGCCCCCACATTAAAACAAATGAAAACATTACAGTCAGATGAAACAGTACAATGACAAAGCAAACTCACACTCACATGTCAGTTCCCAAACCTGGTTATTGAAGGCCAGTGTTGTCTCACACAGTTCCCTGGATACAGAGTTCATGGCTATGTCTGGCCTCTCCTGAGTGTCCCCTACTGAAGGTGCCTCAGCCAGACTTACTCTGGAGTTTTTTCAGAATCAGGCAATTTTCTATGTTCATTAAAAATCTTTTGGAACAGGGGATGTCGGAGGCCACCAGGGCCCTGGAGCGTTTCAGGCAGTGAGCCACCCCTAGCAGTCTGTCCAAATCTGCTCCCCTCTGCCCCTATCAGGGACTAGACACCCCGGGTTCTGAGGTCTAATTCTCTGGAGTGTTCCAGTCAGGGAACCAAATGTAATGAGATGTGCCCACCAGAGAAGACCACTCAGATGCAAAATAATGCTGAAAGTCTTTATAGCCAGCCAGGGACCACAGTAGCCATTCGCACCCAAGTGCAGCCCCAAGCTGTAACAAGGACTAAGCTTATATACAGAAAAAAACACATCCATGGGTGAAAATTTAAGTTCCCATGCTTAGGGCCAATGAACCCCTCTCCCCCTTCGATAACAATTCCTATTCTGCAAAAGCGAGTCAAGTACAGAAGCCATAAATCTGCCGTTAACAGGAGCAGCCAGGTGCACATTGACCTGTTCTCAAACCGGCCCCTTGGTGCAGTTGGGTCACATATTTCTATCCCCATACTGTGACTTTAGCTTTAACTACTGGGTTCAGCTGGGGCTTATAATATGGCGTAGCTATGGCCAATCTTGAGGTACACCACCACAGTGGTTTCTAATTTATGATCACTTTAGCTGAAAACAGACATCAACTGAGTTCTCCCTGCAAGCACATCACCAGGGCTGTATGAATAGGCTACTCATAAAATTAATATCAGCATTAGGAAAATGAAGCCATGTCATGTGAAATCATTTTGAGGAGGTTTACTGTATCTTCTTCTACCTTTATTCTTTGCATACATTTTGTTTCCACTTACAAAACTGGTATCATGAAATGTTCTGTTGTGCAAAACAAAAAAATCATTGTAAACAACTTCCTTACAAAATTGGTATCATGAAATGTTCTGTTTTGCAAAAAGAAAAAAACTCATTGTAAACAACCACTTCTGGCTGAGTGGTCAGTGCCTGGGCGACATCTGACAAGCACTTAGAGGAAAGGAGTGCTTATATTTCCTACAAAAATTACTGCATTTCTGGAATGCTCCTGAGTTTTTTATTTTGATTCAAAAAAGTAATTCAAAGGCTTAAAGGGAAAACCTTGGTAATCATCCAAATGTGTCCTCAGCCCAGAACACCAAGAGAGGCTTTTTGAGTTTAAAAACACATTCCTGGAATTTAAAATTTTGGTGCAATTTAAAATTCCAAATGTGTTTTACCTAGAATCATTAGTTGTTTTTATTTTAGTCCATTTGTTTTTATCATTCACTCCCCTCTCTCTTCTCTCTCTTTCATATGTTTTTTTTTTTAAAGCTTTTGACAATAAATTGGAGACTATATGTATTAGGGATCCTCAAACATTTCAGAATATTTTCTGGGAAAAGGACATTCTCTTATATAACCAGAGAAAAATGACTAAAACAAAAAATTAAAGTTGATAAATCTCATTATCTGATACCATTACCTAATATGGTCCATGTGCACAGTTCATTAGTTTCTTTAATAATGTCCTGTTAGGAACATTCTTCCCTTTCCAGGGAAGAATCCAGTCTCATATGAATTGTCTTTAGTTATCTCCCCAGTCTTTAACTTGAACAGTTCCTAGCCTTTTTTAAAAATTTTATTTACTTTTTATGTGTATGAATGTACTATCTCCCTGTAGGTTTGTGCACCCGTATCGTGCAATGCTGCGGAGGTCAGAAAAGGGCGTCGGATTCCCCTGGAGCTGGAGTTAAAGACAGTTCTTAGCTGCCATGTGGGTGCTGGGAATTGAACCCAGGTCCTCTGCAAGAGCAGTCGGTGCTCTTAACCGCTAGGCCATCTCTCCAGCCCTACTAGCCTTTTTTTGACTTTCTCTAACTTGATATTTAAGAAGACAGGCCAGCTGTTTTTGAGAATGTTTGGCTTTTCTGGCTTGTCCAATGGATTCATTATTATATTCAGGTTGTTTTTATTTTGTTTTTTTAGAGTTGGGGTCTTGTTGGCTGGGGAGATGGCTCAATGAGTGAAGAACTCGCTGCTTAAGGATGAAGGCCTGAGTTAAGGTTCCCAGAACCCATATGAAACCTGGACACAGTGACATGCATCTGTAATAGCAGCCCGTGGGTGGGGGAGGGGACAGAGACGGGCAGAACCTGGGACTTGCTGACCAGTCTAACCAATTGGTTAGAGAGATAGTCTCAAAACACGATGGACAGAGCAGAGCAGTAGAAGAAAATATCTGACAGGAATCTCTGCTCTACATTTGTGCACGCGAGCACACACACACACACACACACACACACACACACACACTAACTTCATTGTTCTTCAAAGAGTTACATCGAGCGCCTGCGGGCCCCAGGGCCTGGGGAGCGGGGCTGAGCGCGCCTCGCAGGGTGGGTGCGGTCCCCGACCACAGCCCGAGCCCACGAGTGCGTGCACTGGCTCCCTTGCAGCTGTCTGCACTCCGCAGCCTAGGACTCGGCCCCGCCCTCCAGGAGCTGGTGGAGTCGCCGGACCCCGGCCCATTCCGGTGCTACCCGAGCGGGTCGGACGGAGAAGGAAATCAACTGTGTTGCCAGATCCTGCGGATCACCTGTGCTGCTCTGAAGAGGAGGAGAGCGGGGTAAAGAGGACTTAGCAAGGGGGCCACCGTGGGAAGGAGCCAGGGGTCACCATGGAGCAGTGCGCGTGTGTGGAGAGGGAGCTGGACAAGGTCCTGCACAAGTTCCTGACCTATGGGCAGCACTGCGAGCAGAGCCTGGAGGAGCTGCTGCACTATGTGGCCCAGCTGCGTGCTGAGCTGGCCAGCGCAGCTCTCCAGGAGACCCCTCTCTCGGCCACCCTGTCCCTTGTGATGTCCCAGTGCTGCCGGAAAATCAAAGACACAGTCCAGAAACTGGCTTCAGACCACAAGGACGTTCACAGCAGTGTATCCCGAGTAGGCAAGGCCATCGACAGGAACTTTGACTCTGAGATCTGTGGTGTAGTCTCGGACGCCGTGTGGGACTCTCGTGAGAAGCAGCAGCAGATTCTGCAGATGGCCATCGTGGAGCACCTATACCAGCAGGGCATGCTCAGTGTGGCGGAGGAGCTGTGCCAGGAATCAACGTTGAGCGTGGATGTGGATTTTAAGCAGCCCTTCTTGGAGTTGAATCGAATATTGGAAGCTCTGCATGAGCAAGACCTGGGACCTGCACTGGAGTGGGCCGTCTCCCATCGGCAGCGCCTGCTGGAGCTCAACAGCTCTTTGGAGTTAAAAGCAGCTGGAGGCCCTTAGCTACGCCCGGCATTTCCAGCCCTTTGCTCGGCTGCACCAGAGAGAGATCCAGGTGATGATGGGCAGTCTGGTGTACCTACGGCTGGGCTTGGAGAAGTCACCCTACTGCCACCTCTTGGACAACAGCCACTGGGCGGAGATCTGTGAGACCTTTACTCGGGACGCATGTTCCCTGCTGGGGCTGTCAGTGGAGTCCCCCCTCAGTGTCAGCTTTGCCTCTGGCTGTGTGGCACTACCCGTGCTGATGAACATCAAAGCCGTGATCGAGCAGAGGCAGTGCACTGGGGTCTGGAGTCACAAGGACGAGCTGCCGATTGAGATTGAACTTGGCATGAAGTGCTGGTACCACTCCGTGTTTGCGTGCCCCATCCTGCGCCAACAGACCTCAGATTCCAACCCTCCCATTAAGCTCATCTGTGGCCACGTCATCTCCAGAGATGCACTTAACAAGCTCATAAATGGAGGAAAGCTCAAGTGTCCCTACTGTCCCATGGAGCAGAACCCGGCAGATGGAAAGCGCATCATATTCTGATTCCAAGAACTTTGCCGGAAGGGGCTTTCCCATGGACCTTGGTGTCTCAGTGGAGGGACTGGCTTTGTGGATTGCCTTTCAGATCAGCACTACCAAGGGGCTCACCTTGACCCAGTGGAGGCCAAGGAAGGTGAAGCCAGCCTGTGCTGCCTGGGCTAAGAAGGGGAAGTGCTGGCTTCTGTGTTCTTGCTCTGCCTGTTTACATTTGCCCTGACTTAGTACAACTGACCAGAGCAGTAAAGGCCTTGGCCTTCAGAAGCCGATATTTTTCCAGTCCTGCCGTTAGCCCCACTGTCCGTGTCCATTCTTCATTGTGAATAGTCTAATGAGAGTTGAATGCCAAAAAAAAAAAGAAAAAAGGAAAAAGAGTTATATCGTCTTAGAAATGTTGCTGGGTGGGACTGGAGAGATAGCCTAGCGGTTAGGAGCACCGACGCTCTTGCAGAGGACCCGGGTTCAATCCCCAGCACCCACATGGCGGCTAAGAACCGTCTGTAATTCCAATTCCAGGAGAACTCCAGATTCCAGGGGAATCCGACACCCTCTTCTGACCTCCGCGGCATTGCATGACACGGGTGCACAGACCTGCATGCAGACAGTACATTCATACACATACAAAGATAAATAAAAAAAAAAAAAAAGAAAAAAAAAAAGAAAAAAAAATGATTGCTGGGTATCCTCCTAGCACCGGGAGGCAGAGCAGGTGGATCTTTGTGAGTTCACAGGCCAGCCTTGGTCTACAGAGCGAGTTCCAGGAACAGCTGGGCTACAGGGAGACCCTGTTCAAAAAGACCAAAAAAAAAAAAAAAAGAAATGAAGTTTGATCATCAGAAAGAAGATAGGCCAATGGAACCTGCTGACTGTTGCATGATTTATGTGGTCTATGTTCTTTCCTCCTTTTTTTTTTTTTTTTTGCTTTTTTTTTTGTCTTTTTGAGACAGGGTCTCCCTTTATTAGTCCCAGCTGGTGGCCTGGAGGCTCAACTCTGTAGACCAGGCTGGCCTTGAACTCGCAGGAGATCCGCTGCGTCTGGCTCCCGAGTGCTGGGATTAACGGTGTGGGCCACCACCCCGGCAAGGAGGGTTGCATTTCTTTACTCCTTGCTCCCCTTCATTCTTTTGCTTCTGGTTTCCTCCCCTCTTCTTTTTCCTTTTTCTCTTTCCCTTCTCCCTCTTTTCCTCTCTGTACTTCCCCACTTCCCTCCCATCAGCCCTTCTTCCATTTCTCCCTTCATCTCTTCCTCTCTCTTTCTGCCCTCCCTTCCTCTCTTCCTCCACTGGCACATTTAATGGCATCTGCTATGTGCCATCACTGTCCTCAGCAGTAGAGGTAGAGGAATAGACAAAAGAAATTCCAGGTCAATTCTAATCAAAGCAAGACAGACGATAAATGCAGAATCGCACTTCTAGAACAGAGAGAAGACAAAGAAAGAAAGTAACACCAGAAGGAACGAGGATCGTTTGTGAGTAGAAGAGCCAAAGGAAGGAAGGACTGAGTAGGTTAGGGCGTGTAATGGTTAGATTTAGTGTTAAGTTGGTGCAGTCTAGAATCACCTGCCACCTGATTCCCTGCTGGGGTGGGTTGGAACTTGCTATTGTGAGCTAAAATAGAAGTTATCTTCCTTAAGTTGCTTTTTGTCTCAAAACTTTACCCGCAATAGAAATGAAATTACACTCAGGGTGTCAGAGGGAAGACCACTCCAGGCAGAGGAAATATCTCAAAAGAAGCCTAAAGCATAAAACTTTGAGTTGGCCCAGAGGAAGTCTGATAGTAACCAGGAAGTTCTGTGGAGTGTGGCAGCCTCTGCCTCCCTCTGAGAGCTTGACTTCAGAATGGTTGGATGGTTGTAGTGTTGGGCTACTGTAGAGATATGCTGGGTGTCGTGGCCATGGGACACGAGGCAGGAAGATCATGAGTTCAAGGCCAGCTTGGCGAAAGCTGTAGATGATACTGTCTTATAATAAGGAACAACAAAAAAGAACCTGTTACTAGGGGTACAGAGTGCTGACTACCCCAGGTACAGCACTTTTTGGATCCACCCATCATTTGGGTTTCAGCTCTCCCCCTCAAGCACCCTCAAAGAGTGACTGAGAATGGTAGGGTACTGGGGCATGAGCACTGCTGTCCAGTGTGAGACTCCTTTAAGGCATGCTTTGTGCTAGAGAGTCCTTGTTAGATCCTAGGTGTTTCTTTTATTATTTATTTTAATTTTTTTGCATTGTGTAATGATTACTGTCTGCATGTCCGTCTGTGCATCCGTGTCGTGCCAATGCTGGGAGGTCAGAAGAGGGTGTCGGAATTCCCCTGAAAATGGACGTTAAAGATGGTTCTCAGCTGCCATGTGGGGCTGGGGATCGAAACCCAGGTCCTCTGACAGAGCAGTTGGTGCTCTTAACCGCTAGGCCATCTCTCCAGCTCTAGGTTGTTTCTACGGCTGCTTCACAACCCGGAGGTTCTGCCTCTCTATCAGCCTTCCTTTCCCCTTTCNCCCCTGGCCTAGCCTGTTCTACAGAGTGAGTTCCAGGACAGCTGGGAGCTACAGCTGTCTCGGAAAGACCAAAAAAAAAGAAATCCCCTGGCCTAAGCACCGAGCTCATTGTTAGCCAGTTCTACCTTCTAGAAGACACTAGGATATAATTCCACAGAATTCTTTACCACTTATAACATGTTCCCCAATAACATGTTCTTCATTCCCATTTGTGATGTCACCTGAAGTTTTTTTTTGCTTTTTTTTTGTCTTTTTGAGACAGGGTCTCCCTTTATTTAGTCCCAGCTGGTGGCCTGGAGCTCACTCTGTAGACCAGGCTGGCCTTGAACTCGCAGAGATCCGCCTGCGTCTGGCTCCCGAGTGCTGGGATTAAAGGTGTGGGCCACCACGCCCGGCAGGGTTGCATTTCTTTACTCCTTGCTCCCCTTCATTCTTTTGCTTCTGGTTCCTCCTCCTCTTCTTTTTCCTTTCGTCTCTTCCCTTCTTCCCCTCTTTTCCTCTCTGTCTTCCCCCACTTCCTCCCATCCCTTCTTCCTTTCTCCCTTCATCCTTCTTCCTCTCTCTTTCTTCCCTCCCTTCCCTCTTCCTTCCACTGGACACATTTAATGGCATCTGCTATGTGCCATCACTGTCCTCAGCAGTAGAGGTAGAGGAATAGACAAAAGAAATTCCAGGTCAATTCTAATCAAAGCAAGACAGACGATAAATGCAGAATCGCACTTCTAGAACCAGAGAAGACAAAGAAAAAATAACACCAGGAAGGAACGAGGATCGTTTGTGAGTAGAGAGCCAAAGGAAGGAAGGACTGAGTAGGTTAGGGCGTGTAATGGTTAGATTTAGTGTTAAGTTGGTGCAGTCTAGAATCACCTGCCACCTGATTCCCTGCTGGGGTGGGTTGGAACTTGCTATTGTGAGCTAAAATAGAAGTTATCTTCCTTAAGTTGCTTTTTGTCAAAACTTTACCACAGCAATAGAAATGAAATTACAACAGGGTGTCAGAGGGAAGACCACTCCAGGCAGAGGAAATATCTCAAAAGAAGCCTAAAGCATAAAACTTTGAGTTGGCCCAGAGGAAGTCTGATAGTAACCAGGAAGTTCTGTGGAGTGTGGCAGCCTCTGCCTCCCTCTGAGAGCTTGACTTCAGAATGGTTGGATGGTTGTAGTGTTGGGCTACTGTAGAGATATGCTGGGTGTAGTGGCCTGGGACACTGAGGCAGGAAGATCATGAGTTCAAGGCCAGCTTGGCGAAGCTGTAGAATGATACTGTCTTATAATAAGGAACAACAAAAAAGAACCTGTTACTAGGGGTACAGAGTGCTGACTACCCCAGGTACAGCACTTTTTGGATCCACCCATCATTTGGGTTTCAGCTCTCCCCCTCAAGCACCCTCAAAGAGTGACTGAGAATGGTAGGGTACTGGGGCATGAGCACTGCTGTCCAGTGTGAGACTCCTTTAAGGCATGCTTTGTGAGAGAGCTCCTTGTTAGGATCCCTAGGTGTTTCTTTTTATTTATTTATTTTTAATTTATTTTTGCATGTGTATGAATGTACTGTCTGCATGTCAGTCTGTGCATCCGTGTCGTGCAATGCTGTGGAGGTCAGAAGAGGGTGTCGGATTCCCCTGAAACTGGAGTTAAAGATGGTTCTCAGCTGCCATGTGGGTGCTGGGGATCGAACCCAGGTCCTCTGCAAGAGCAGTTGGTGCTCTTAACCGCTAGGCCATCTCTCCAGCTCTAGGTGTTTCTAGAGCTGCTCTACAACCCGAGGTTCTGCCTCTCTATCAGCCTTCCTTCCCCCTTTCCTTTCACAAGCATCAGAGTGCCATCCTTCTCCAAGGGCTTTCCTGCCCGGTCTGGTGCTTGCTTGCTTCCTTTCACAGGCATTACTAATTTAATTGCAAATCAGGTACAGTGTCACAGGGCTAAAGAGGGGGCTGTCCAAGTACTGCATGGGGCTGGCCAAAGCTTCCAGAACAATCCACATCGCCAACCTCAAACATCCCAGCAAAAACAACTTAGTGAAAATACTATTATTCCTCTAGAAACTCAGTTCAGCCAGGTTGCGGCCCTAAGTGTTTCTCACAATGAAATTCTGGGCTATGATGGAGTAGTTCCCACTCCTTAATCATGTTCTGAAGAATGAAGGGCTCACTGTATAGACATAAAGCCATCATCCTTGAGAGATGACGGGGTTTGGGACTTACTTCCACACCTGAAAGTCAAACGGGGGGGGGGGGGATTTACTGTCTTGAGTGACAATTTGCATGTCTGATATGGTCACCTCTGTCTTCTACCCAGGCTGTTGTGTGGCCCACCATACCCCAATGACATCCAAGTAGATGTGTTCTCTGGCTTGAGAAAACCATAACCAGGATGCTTATGGTAGGCATTAGCTAGTTTTTGACAGTCAAGCATCCATTTTCCTTTGGACAAACCTAATTTTCCTTGAATAGCTCCCCCCACCTCCTGTTGCATTTTAGGTGAGCCTCCGCCCTAGCTGCAGGAACAGTCCTGTAAGTCCCAGGCCTCTTGGATGCTGTGATTGGAACTTATATGTAAATCGTCAGGACCAATAAATCTTTGCCTATAGTACTAGGAAATCAAATGTTCTTTCCCAGTTGGCTTGAACCTGAAGGAATGTGTGGGCAGAGCAGTGGGAACCGGTGAGGCTGTTGGGGCCAGCTTGCTGCTCTGGCTGGAGAAGCCGAGCTGAGCCTGGTGCTCACACAGCAAAAGCAGCGCCAAGGGATGAATAAGCAAAACCCAGTTCTGCTGTCGCATCCTCCTACCTCTGGATCAGGCCAGAACGACCCCCAGGGCATTTTAGTTCTAGGATATAACAAATTCCATTTATGATTAAGCTAATGTGGTAGATTTTTCTGCTTCTTTTGGCCTGATAAAGCAGTCTTTCTCATTTTAATTCAACCAATATTAAAAATCAAAACAACAACCCACTCAAAAATAGGCAAAGGATGATGGGGTGGGGGGGTGGCTGAAGCAATGGCTCAGTGGTTAAGAGCACTTACTGCTCCTCCAGACGACAGGGATTCCTTCCCAGATAATCACATGGTAGCTCCAGCGTCCTCTTCTGGTCGCCTCAGTACACAGTCATGTAGGCAAAACAAAATACTTGAAATAAAAAATCATTTTGGAGCAGGAGAGATAGCTGAGCAGTTAAGAGCACTAGTTGCTGTTTTCTGTTCCCAGCACCAGCATGGTGGCTAACATCTCTCTGTAACTCCAGTTCGAGGGGATCCAACATCCTTTTTTTTTTTTAAAGGTAATTAAAAATTTTTTTTATTTATTTTTGTATGTGTATGAATGTACTGTCTGCATGTAGGTTTGTGCAATGCCTCAGAGGTCAGAAGTGGGTCTTGGATTCCCCTGGAACTGGAGTTCTCCTGGAATTGGAGTTACAGACGGTCCTTAGCTGCCATGTGGGTGCTGGGGATCGAACCCAGGTCCTCTGCAAGAGCAGTCGGTGCTCTTAACCGC
This sequence comes from Rhizomys pruinosus, assembly GCA_009823505.1. Taxonomy (NCBI): domain Eukaryota; kingdom Metazoa; phylum Chordata; class Mammalia; order Rodentia; family Spalacidae; genus Rhizomys; species Rhizomys pruinosus. Next base: position 1,702,217 of record VZQC01001550.1, on the reverse strand, counting down.
TAGGCTATCTCTCCAGCCCCCCAACATCCTTTTCTGACCTCCGTGTGCATTGCCTGACACAGGTACACTTACATACATACAGACAATACACTCAAGCACCTAAAATAAAAATAATAAAATGTTTTTAAAATATAGGCAAAGGAGGGCTGGAGAGATGGCCTAGCGGTTAGGAGTGCTGACTGCACTTGCAGAGGACCCGGGTTCGAGCCCCAGCACCCACATGGCGGCCGAGAACCATCTGAAACTCCAATTCCAGGAGAACTCCAGTTCCAGGGGAATCTGAAACCCTCTTCTGACCTCCGCGGCATTGCACGACACGGGTGCACCAACCTACATGCAGATAGTACATTCATACACATAGAGAAAAATAAATAAAAAATATTAATAAAAATAGATAGGCAAAGGATTGAATAGTTATTTCTCCAAGGAAGATGTACAGATTGGCAACGAACTCTTTTTTTTCTTTTTTTTTTTTTTGAGAGAGAGGGTCTCCCTGTAGCCCCAGCTGGCCTGGAACTCATTCTGTAGACCAGGCTGGCTTTGAACTCACAGAGATCCACCTGCCTCTGCCTCCCACATGCTAGAATTAAAGGCGTGTGCCACCACACTGAACTTAAAAACAGGTCTTAGCGCCGGGCGTGGTAGCGCACGCCTTTACTCCTAGCACTTGGGAGGCAGAGGCAGGCGGATCTTTTTAAGTTCAAGGCCAGCCTGGTCTACAGAGTGAGTTCCAGGACAGCTGGGGCTACAGGGAGACCCTGTCTCGAAAAAAACCAAAAAAGAAAAAACAAAACAAAACAGGTCTTAGCCTCCTTGTGGGTGCTGGAAATTGAACCTGGATCCTCTGCAAGAGCAGTCAGTGCTCTTAACCACTGAGCCATGTCTCCAGCCTCCAGCAACAAACTCTTGAAAACATGTTCAGCTTGATGATTAGGAAAATGTAAGTCAAAACCACGATGAGGTATAACTTCACACTCTCTAAGATGGGCTTAGTAAAAAACAAATATATGGACAATAAAAATATTGGCAAGGATGTGGAGAAGTGTATCCCTTGTAGATTGCTGGCCAGTATGGAAATGAGGAAAATAGTCTGGCAATTTCTTAGACAAAGTTACTATGGGACGCCTAGATAAATACCCAGAAGAAATGAAAGTTCATGTCCACAGAAAGTCTTGTGTGTTTATAAACTATAGCAACATTCAGGAGGCTGAAGCAGGATGATCAGTAGCTCCAGGCTTCTTTACTCCTTTAGTGAGTTTCAGGCCAGTCTGGGCTAGTGAGGCTGTCTAAAATCTGGTTCCATAGTTAGATCTTGTCTCAGAACAAAACAAAAGAAACCAAAGCAGAATCCTTATAGCAGTTATAGTCAGAATAGCTAAAAATAAGTGTTTATCAAGGGAATGGAACAGTACATTGTGATATTTTACGGAGAGATGCTGCAGAATCATAAAAGGAAGAGCCAACAAAGCATGCAAAAAAATGAATGAATCTAGAAATGTGTCAAATGAAAGAACCCAAATATAAAATAATACATATGATATGATTCCATTTACATGAATTCCAAAGTAGGCAAACTTGTCACGAGGACAGATTAGAAAATGGCTGCCTAGCTATAAGAGGTAAGTGGCGAGGCTTACCAGTAGGAGGGTAACTAGAAGAAATCAAAAGAGTGAAGGAACTTTCTGGAACTCTAAGTGGCAATTAAATAGGTATGTACTATTAAAGCTTATGGAATCTTAACATTGGTAATGAGGCTGGGTGTGGTGGTGCATGCTTTTAATCCCAGCACTGAGAGATTGAGGCCAGCCTGGTCTACACAGTGTAGTTCCAGGCCATCTGGGGCTACAGAGATAGTCTGTCTCAAAAATGACAAGAACAACAACAACAAACACACAGAAAAAACTCCTAATGAAATGAAATAATTTAATAAAAGTTAAAATCATGCTTTAAATGTTTACTGCACTTTCATCTTTGACAAAACCAAAAAGCACTCACTCAATTTATATGATGTTTGGTGTGAAAAGCTCTTCTACCCCAAATATCTTTTCCTATCAACTTAAGAATGAACTGAATTTAGAATGAACTGAATATCCCCCTTACTCGTTTCTCCTTTGGCATATACCGTTGAAAGCCATAAACAAAATATACTACTTTTCCCCATGAATTATTTTACCATAGCATTAATATATAAAATTGGTCCTCTCTTTCTTAGCAAGGTACCTCAACCTATCATTGACTAAGGGAACTAAGTTATGCAAGGCTTTAGCAAACAAAGTTTTTAGGGGGCTAGAAAGATGGCTCAGCAGTTAAGAGCACTGGCTGTCCTTGCGGTGGATTCAAGTTTGACTTCAAGTACCCACATGGTGACTAACAATTATCTGTAACTCCAGTTTCAGGAGATTCATCGCCCTCTTATGGCATCTATGGGTATTGCATCCATGGGAGAACATATACATGCAGGCAAAACACCCATATACAAAAAAAAAAACAATTAAATGCCGGGCGTGGTGGCGCACGCCTTTAATCCTAGCACTTGGGAGGCAGAGGCAGGCGGATCTTTGTGAGTTCAAGGCCAGCCTGGTGTACAGAGTGAGTTCCAGGACAGCGGGTCTACAGGGAGACCCTGTCTCAAAAAGACAAAAAAAAAAAAATCTACNGGAAATAATGTGGCACATTGGTTTATTAAAATCAATTAATTTTTAAATTTGAAATTCCAATTATTTGCATAAATATCAATACACAGAAATGACATATATATATATATGTATATATATATATTTTTGTCTTTTCAAGACAGGGTCTCCCTGTAGCCCCAGCTGTCCTGGAACTCACTCTGTAGACCAGGCTGGCCTTGAACTCACAAAGATCCACCTGCCTCTGCCTCCCAAGTGCTAGGATTAAAGGCGTGCGCCACCATGCCTGTCTAATATAGAGCATCTTAATCAACCCCCTTCCCCATTTGTACCTTCCTGTAGTTCTTCCACTGGAATTCGTACATCCTGTCATTTGTGTTAAGGCCTATCATATCAAATTAGTGTCTCCAGACGTCCCTCAGGGAGGTCTATTCAGCTCATCTAGAGTTCCTCTCTTTAAAAGATGTCTGCCCCTTCTTCTGCAATGATCCCTAGCCCTGGAATGTGCTAAAGTTCTTTATTTCTCTGATCTTAGCACAAGTGGATTGGTAACCTTTGTCTTAAAGTGCAGAATGTAAAGAATAGCGAGAGAGACAAAACATGATCACTGTCTCAGATGCCGAGGAGGTTGAAGCTGCTACCCCTCACACACTGACGTTCCCCTTTAGCCGAATCATTGCTTCGGTTCATTTTGGGGTCATCCCACCTTCCTCTCTGCTTCATCTCTTGCCACTTACAGACAGCTTAATGGGCCATGGAAAAGCTGTGGTGATCCTGAAATGCAGAGTCACTTCCAAACATCTGAGTATGGTTTCTGAAATCCCTCCAGTATGGCAAAAGATCCATTTCAATGGTGCTTAACAGAGTGGAAAGGGCTCTTAATTGCTCCAGTAACATGGACTTCTCTGTGACCAAAAGTGAAAGCCACAGTGAGAGGACAGGAAATGCTACAAAAGAAAAGTGGTATTATTTTCCAGCCCAGAGGAAATTTATTAGCAAACACATTTATTTGCGCTTGAGTACTCATTATGCTGATGAATTGTTTTGGAGATGGCCCAGCTCTGGAAAAACACAGGGTGAAGGCAGATCACTCCTGTAGTTTGCCAGGTAGACAACAGGATGATAAATGTCTTATTGTTCCCTATAGTGACTTAATGGTTAGAGGACATCTGGAACTATGTGTTTTGCCCTTCTCCCAAGTCACCTTTCTCACCATCTAATATGATGTTATTGCTGTTTCTCTGGTCCACCTGTTACAGTGGTAAGACATACAGATGTCAGGCTAGACAGCTGGTTCAGTGGGCAAAGGTACTTGCTGCAAAGTGTGACGACCTGAGTTCAAACCCCCACGATCGAAGGAGAACAGATTCCAGCAAGTTGTCCTCTGAACGTCTATACTTGGACTGTCCTCCCCTGACACTACTAAATAAATTAAATGTAAAATATTTTTTAAGTTGCTGATATCTCCTTCCAATGTGTCCACTAGTCAGGACCCAAATTTCTAGTTCTAGTTCATATACCAACTATGCAAACTTAGGCAGATATCTCAAGTCCTTTTGCTTGTGGTGTCCCCTTCTAAAGAAGGACAGGTAGATGACATGGTTCCAGCGAAATGGAAGCTAAGTTTCCCTCTGCTTCCTCAGACCAGAAAACCAATTTCTTTTTTTTTTTTTTTTGTCTTTTTGAGACAGGGTCTCCCTGTAGCCCCAGCTGGCCTGGAACTCACTCTGTAGACCAGGCTGGCCTTGAACTCACAAAGATCTGCCTGTCTCTACCTCCCAAGTGCTAGGATTAAAGACATGTGCCACCATGCCCTGCCACCATGCCCTGCTAGAGAACCAATTTCTAAAGAATGTGGGACCCCATTAAACTAAAAAGCTTCTGTGCAACAAAAGAAACAATCAAACAAGTGAAGAGAAAACCCACAGAGTGAGAGGAAACCACCAGTGACACATCTGACAGAGGTTTAACATCCAGAATATATAAATACTCAAAAAAACAAGCAAGAGAACAAATGACTCAGTCAAAAGATGGAGATAAAGAGCTGAACAGAGACTTCACAAATGAAGAAGTAAAGATGGCTGAGAAATATCTTAAAAAGTGTTCAACATCACTAATAATTAAGGAAATGTAAATTAAAACCACCTTAAGATTTCGTCTTACCCAGGAAGACTAGCTATCATCAAGAAAACAAAAGATACCAAGTGCTGGAGAGGCTGCAGGGAAAGGGGAACACTCATCCACTGCTGACAGGAATGCAAACTTGTTTTGTTTTGTTTTTCTGAGAGAGGATCTCACTATGCAGCCCTGGATGGCCTAAAACTCTCAGTGTAGATCAGGCTGGCCTTGAATTCATAGAGATTCACCTGCCTCTGCCTCCTAAATCCTGGGATTAAAGATGTGCACCACCATGCCAGACAGAATGAGATTTTTTTAAAGACAAAATGAGATTTTAAAAAATGCATGCCACATTTCCCCCGAAGAACATAAACTTATTGAAATTCAAATAAACCATTTGGAATGCACGCAGAAAAATACAAAAGCATACAGGTATGGTTTAAGGAATAATTAATATCTCCCCTGCATATGCTGTGCTGTTTTTCAGACACAGAACACTCCTGGTTGCTTAAAAGTATAACCTAAGTCCCCTCTCTCCTCACTCCTATTTAAAGATATTTATTATTTTTATTTTATGTGCATGAGTGTATTGCCTCCATGCATGTTAGTGCACCTACGTGGAGGTCAGAAGAAGGCATGAGAGTCCCCTGGAACTGGAGTTATGGATGTTGTTAGCCACAATCCTTTTACCCCCTCTTCAAAATTATCCTTTATTTTGGCTGCTTCCAGCTCTTCACTGTTGTGAAAGCTGCAATAAACATGGTCGTGCACGTATCTCTGTAACAGGATGAATCTTTTGGGTATCTACCCAGGAGTGGTATAACTGGGTCAAGTGGTAAGTTCATTATGAGTCTTTTTTTTTTTTTAATTTTTTTAAAATTTTATTTCTTTCTGTATGTGTATCAATGTACTGTCTGCATGCAGGTTTGTGCACCCGTGTCGTGCAATGCCGCGGAGGTCAGAAGGGGATGTCAGATTCCCCTGGAACTGGAGTTCTCTTGGAATTGGAGTTTCAGACAGTTCTCGGCCGCCATGTGGGTGCTGGGGATCGAACCCCGGTCCTCTGTAAGAGCGGTCGGTGCTCTTAACCGCTAGGCCATCTCTCCAGCCCCCATTATGAGTCTTTTAAGAGTTCACACTGCTTTCCATGAGGGTTGTATGAGTGCATGTAGAGGTCTGAGAACACAGGAATCAGCCTCAGTTACTCTTGCACCTTATTAGAGTAAAGTCTTTCAATCAAACCCAGAGCTCGCCCGTGTGGCTAGTTGCTGGCCAGCTTGTTCTGCGGAGGTCCTGTCTCTTCTTCTGAGGCTGGATTTGCAGGTGAGTGGCCATAATGCCTACCTGGCATTTCGATGTGTTTCTGGTGATCTAAACTCCTAGTCCTCATGCTCAGCAAGCTCCAGCCACCTACTGAGTGCTGAGATGGATGGCATGCCTCACCATGCCTGGCCTTCTTTATTTTTTTGAGACATGGTTTCTACTTGAACCTAAAGTTCATTGACTCTACAAACCTGTGTGGCCAGTGGTCTTCAGGGATCAACATATCTACACCTCACCCCAAGGCTAGGGTTGCAGTTGTGTGGGCTACCCTTGACTTTTTAAAATGTGGGTTCTGGGGAGTTCAATTCAGGTCCAAGCACTTTACCAGTTGAGCAATTCTCCAACATCAAGATCTGTGTTCTTTAAAAAAAAAATTTTTTTTTCTGGGGCTAGAGAGATGGCCTAGGGGTTAAGAGCGCCAATCGCTCTTGCAGAGGACCCAGGTTCAATCCCCAGCACCCACATGGCGGCTGAGAACCATCTTTAACTCCAGTTCCAGGGGAATCTGACACCCTCTTCTGACCTCCTCGGCATTGCACAACACGGATGCACAAACCTACATGCAGACAGTACATTCATACATTAAAATTTTTTTTTCTTTAAAAATATGAAGGAAGCTGGGTGTGGTGGCTCGTTCCTTTAATCCCAACACTCCGGAGGGAGAAGCAGGCAGATCTTTGTGAGTTCAAGGCTAGCATGGTCTATATAGTGAGTTACAGGCCAGCTGGGGCTACAGGGAGAACTTGTCTCAAAGAAAAAAAAGGAGGAATGCTTTATGAGTTTGCATGTCACTCTTTGTATTCTTAAAAATAGTTGAACATTCCATTGAGCTTCTGTTTAGATATAGTTGTAGATGATATTTGTCAATATTTACTGGATTCAAAATTAAAACTGAGAGGGCTGGCGAGATGGTTCCACACAGAACATCTGTTGTCAAGCTTTCTGTGGTGGTTTGAATAAGAATGTCCCCTACAGGCTCCAAGTATCTGGCCAGTTGGTGGCGCTACTTGAGGAGGCCAGGCCGTGTAACCTTTAGGAGATGTGGTCATACTGGAGGAAGCAGGTCCATGCTGGCAGGCTTCGAGTGTACATTGCCTAGTCTTACTTCAAGTCTTTCTCTCTGCTTCCTACACCTGCTTAAAGATGGGAGCAGTCAGCTTTCTGCTCTGGCTTCTCTTGCCATCTGGCCCCTGCATGATCCAGAAGCCTCTGGATCCGGAAGCCCGGAGTTTAATAGCTTAAACCATAAGTTTATTAACTTCCTACTATAAATTGCTTTGGACGTGACATAGGTAATGACATTAACAAATGTGAGATTTGGGGGCTTGTTTTTGTTTGTTTGTTGAGACAGGGTCTCACCATGTAGCCCCAGCTGGCATGGAACTCCCTATGTAGACCATTCCAGACTGACCTGTCTCAAAGAGATCTACTTGCCTTTGCTTTCCAAGTGCCACCATGCCTAGAATCAAGTGTGGGATTTTCAATATTATATAAGAAATGCTGGGGCTGGAGAGATGACTCACAGTTAAGAGAATGTACTGCTCTTCCGGAGGACCTGAGTTGAGTTCCCAGCACCCACATTAGGTGGTTCATAACTGCTTGTAACTGTAGCTCCAGACTATTTCTGGACTCTGAACTCACCTGTACTTGTGCATTCACACACACACACACACACACACATACACACACACACACACACACACAATTTAAAATAGCAATCAAAGAATCCTTTTGTTTTATTTTCTTTTTTTTAAACATTTTTTAAATTTTATTTATTTCTGTATGTGTATGAATGTACTGTCTGTATGCAAGTTTGTGCACCCGTGTCATGCAATGCCGCGGAGGTCAGAAGAGGGTATTGGATTCCTCTGGAACTGGAGTTCTCCTGGAATTGGAGTTACAGACAGTTCTCAGCTGCCATGTGGGTGCTGGGGATCGAACCCTGGTCCTCTGTAAGAGCGGTTGGCACTCTTAACTGCTAGGCCATCTCCCCAGCCCCTGTTTTATTTTCTAAGGCAAGGTCTCACTATGTAGCTATGTAGCCGTGGATGGCCTGGAACTCACTATGTAGTCCTCAAACTTAGAGATTCCTGCCTGCTTCTGCCTGTCAAGTGCTGGAATTAAAGACATGCACCACCATGTCCTGCTATAAAAAAAATCTTCCTAAAAAAATGAAAAGAAAGAAATGTTGCTGGATATGGTGACGCATGCCTTTAATTTCAGTACTCTAGAGGCAGAGTGATATCACCTGACTTGATGATATATTATGCCCATGGAGGTCAGAAGAGGGCATTAGGATCCCCTAGAACTGGAGTTAAAGATGGTTATTAGCCACCATGTGGATGCTGGGAATCAAACCCAGGTCCTCTGCAAGAGTAGCCAATGGTCTTAACCTCTGAGCCATCTCTCCAGCCCTAGATTTTGATATTATGTCATTAGATTAGATTCATTTGTAATCATATTTTGACCTACAGTCCATGCTGAATTTTAGTAACTTAATATGAGTTTGGGGAGTTGTTTCCTCTTTTATTTATTTTTGTTGTTGTTGTTTTATCTTTTCGAGACAGGGTCTCCCTGTAGCCCCAGCTGTCCTAGAACTCACTCTGTAGACGAGGCTGGCCTTGAACTCACAAAGATCTGCCTGCTCTCTTTTATGTTTTTATATGGTATTAAAATATTTTGCTCCTTAAAAGAATGCTAACATAAAAAAAAAGAATGCTAACATATTAAAGTATTCTACTCTTCACATTTTCCTCTATGAATGGCTCAATTTATAACATCACTCAGGATATTTGTATTATTATAAGATTTGCAAATTTTACACATAGGATGTTAGTCTACATAGTCTATGTATTCAAAAGCACTGCCATTAAGTCATTCATATTTTATTACCTTTCCAGTCTCCAGTATACGGAATGATAAGGCCTATTTTATTACTGGCTGTTCTCTTTCTCTCTCTCTCTCTCTCTCTCTGTATGTATGTACATGTGTGCATGGGTACACATGCTTGTGTGTGCACTTGGGCATACAGGCCAGAGGACAACTAAGTGTTAGTTCTCAGCACCACCCACATTTTTCCTTCCTACCTTCTTTCCTTCCTTCCTTCCTTCCTTCCTTCCTTCCTTCTTTCCCTTTTGTTTTTTTGAGATAGAGTCTATCACTGGCCTTGAGTTCACAAAGTAGGCTAGGCTGCCTGGCCAGCAAGTCCCAGGGACCCACCTGCCCAGTGATGGGATTATAAGTGTACCACCACTGGAGATCTCCCAAGACCACCTGAACCACAGGCTTGGAAAAAAAGTCCTTAAATTCATTTGGAAAATCAAAAGACCCCAAATAGCCAAAATAACCCTGAGTGAAAAGAGCAACACAGGGGGGCTCTCTATACCAGACTTCAAACTATACTACAGGGCTATAGTCATAAAAACAGCCTGGTACTGGCACAAAAACAGACCTGTTGACCAATGGAACAGAACTGAAGATCCAAACTTGAGCACATACAATTTCAGCCATCTCATATTTGACAAGGGGGCTAAGAAGACACAATGGAGAAAAGACAGCATCTTCAGCAAGTGGTGTTGGCAAAACTGGATCACCACTTGTAGAAGAATGAAATTAAACCCCTACCTCTCACCCTGTACAAAAGTCAACTCCAGATGGATTAAAGACCTCAACATGAAACCTCAAACTCTGAAGGCGATAGAAGAAAAAGTTGGCAGCAGAGTATAAGACATAGGCATAGGAAAAGACTTCCTAAATCAGACAGCAGCTGCGCAAGANNNNTGAAAGATGCAGGACAGTTATGGCAGAATACATGATCTGGGATGGGGTGGGGGTGGGGGGGAAGGGAAAGGGAAATATGCCTGATCTGAATTGGAAAATGATGTATGAAATGCACAAACCATCAATAAAAAATTAAATTAAAAAATAAATAAATAAAAAAAATTTTAAAAAAAGAACTGAACAGAGACTTCACAAGTGAGGAATTAGAGATGTCTGAGAAACACCTCAAGAACTGTTCAACATCACTAATCATTAAGGAAATGCAAATGAAAACCACTTTAAGATATCATCTTACTCCAATAAGACTGGCTAGGATCAAGAAAACAAATGATACCAAGTGCTGGAGAGGCTGTGGGGAAAGGGGAACACTCATCCACTGCTGGTGGGAATGTAAACTTGTACAGCCACTATGGAAAGCAGTGTGGAGAACCCTTGGAAGACTTGGAATGAACTTGCCACCTGACCCAGCCATACCACTCCTAGGCATGTACCCTCAAGACTCACCCCGCCACAGAGATACATGCATGGCCATTTATTTCAGCTCTCTTCACAATAGCAAGGAGCTGGAACCAACCCAAATGCCCCTCAACTGATGAGTGGATAGAGAAAATGTGGTACATCTACACAATGGAGTTCTATGCAGCAGTAAAGAAAGACGACATTATGAGCTTTGCAGGAAAATGGCTGGAGCTAGAAGACATCATGCTGAGTGAAGTAACACAGTCCCAGAAAAACAAACGACAAATGGTATCCCTAGTGCCAATTACCTAGTCGTAAGTATTTCTTGTGCATGGCCCCTTGAGCTTTTGTCCAAGCAGTTGGGAGTGATGCGTATTGGAAACAACAACAACAATAACAACAACAACAACAGAAAGGACTACATCAAAGAACTGACTGAAACAGTGAACTGCTCAAACAGTCAACTTCCACATGGAGAATTTTGAGAAAGATTGAGAAAGATGAAAAGCATGTTTGGCAGAATACATGAACTTTGGTGGGGTGGGGGGATAGGGTGGGGGACACGGGTCTATATTTGATAATCTTGTACAAAATATATATAAAAAATTTAAAAAATATGAGTGAAAGAAAAAGTGTACCACCACCACTCCCGGCTGCCACAGCTCCTCCTTCTTCTCTCCTTTTCCTTCTCCTCTTTTCCTCCTCCTCCTCTCCTTCTCTTTCTCCTCTTTCTCCTTCTTTTGCTTGAATTTGGGGGTTCAAACTTCGGTCCTGGTGGTTGTAAGACAAATACTTTACTAACTGAGCCATTTTCCCGGCTCTCCTGTTGATGCTGTATTTTTTCTTCTTTCCTGGCCCTCAGATGGTATCCTTTGGAACTCCCTTTTCAGGGGGTCAGGACTACAGCAAACTCTGATTTCTCTTTTTTTTATTTTTAATTTTATTTTTTTAAACAATTTATTTTTTTAAATTTATTTTCATATGTGTATGAATGTACTGTCTACATGCAGGTCTGTGCACCCGTGTCGTGCAATGCCGTGGAGGTAAGAGGAGGGTGTTGGGTTCCCCTGGAACTGGAGTTAAAGATGGTTCTCAGCTACCATGTGGGTGCTGTGGATTGAACCCAGGTCCTCTGCAAGAGCAGTTGGCGCTCTTAACTGCTAGGCCATCTCTTCAGCCCTTTTACATTTTTTAAAAGTATTTTATGTATATGAGTATATTGCCTGTGTGCATGAAAGGACACTCGTGTTGTGCAATACCTGCAGAGGTCAGAAGAGGGTCTCAGAAGCCCCCTGGAACTGGTGTTACCCACATGGTAGTAGCCGCCATGTGGGTGCTGGGAATCCTCTGCATGATCAGTCAGTGCTCTTAACCACTGAGCCATCCTCCAGCCCACACAAACTCTGATTTCTATGGAGTGCTCTCATGCTTCCTTCTTTTTTCATTTATTTATTTTTAATTAATTAATTTATTTTTTATGTGTATGAATGTACTGTCTGCATGTAGGTTTGTGCACCCGTGTCATGCAATGCCGTGGAGGTCAGAAAAGGGTATTGGATTTCCCTGGAACTGGAGTTCTCCTGGAATTGGAGTTACAGATGGTTCTTAGCCACCATGTGGGTGCTGGGGATCAAACCCGGGTCCTCTGCAAAAGCAGACAGTGCTCTTAACCACTAGGCTATCTCTCTAGCCCTTTATTTATTTATTTACTGCCAGGGTCTCACGTGGCCCAGACCAGTCTCAAACTGGCTAGGTAGGTGAGCTGGCCCTGAATTCCTGATCTTCCCCCTTCCACCTCCTAAGTGCTGGGCTTACCAGCATGTACCACCATGATCAGTTCATGTGGTGCTGGGGATCGAGCCCTGGGGCTTTGCATGCCAGGCAAGCATTCTACTAACTGAGCAGCGACTCCAGGCCCCATTACTATTATTAAGAAGTCAGTGCTTGGTCAAAATAGTCTTCCTTTGACAATGCTCTCTCTCCAGCAGCACTCCTTCCTTGGCATCCTTATCTTTGCATACACCATACATACATGTAAACACACACACATACACATGCATATACACCATACACATATACAAGCAAAAAAGGAGCAAAAGGTCTCTGACATATACTCTTTCTCTTCCTTTAAAACTCTCTCTCAGCTGGGCGTGGTGGCACACACCTTTAATCCTAGCACTTGGGAGGCAGAGGCAGGCGGATCTTTGTGAGTTCAAGGCCAGCCTGGTCTACAGAGTGAGTTCCAGGACAGCTGGGGCTACAGGCTACAGGGAGACCCTGTCTTGAAAACAACAACAACAACAAAAACCCCAAAGCAAAAACCCAAAAATTCTTAAACTAAAAAAAAAAAACCAAAAAACTCTTTCTCTCTCTCTCTCTCTCATATTTATATCTATATATATATATCTATATATATATATATAATTCCCTCTACCTCCCCTTCACAATCATAGCTATTATTTTATTATTGTTAGTAATATTATATATTATATTATATACTATATCTATAAGTGTGTGTGTGTGTGTGTGTGTGTTTGTGTGTAGGTACACTTGTAGAAGTCAGAGGCTAATTTCAGGAGTCAGTCTCTCCTTCCACTGTGGAACTCGAGGATTTGAACTCAGGTCGTTAGGTTTTGCTTCTGCAGTAACTGGCTCATACTCATGAATCATAATGTTTTTGTCATGCATTCTGTTTCTCTGAATTCATGTGCTGTATTCTGTCAAATGTTGTGACCTCACTCTTGTTCTCTAACTGATTTTGTTTCTGGCCAGTAGGCTAGCAAACACCCATATTTGTTTTGTCTTCATTTTCTTTTATTGTTATTTTTCTTTCTAGAAGCTTTATTTGAGTCTTCCAAATATTTCATAGCCACTTTATGTTTGTCTCTATTATAATTATGGTATAATCTGTCTGATAGCTCCAGTATCTGAAATCTTCCTGTGTCTCTTTCCATTGCTTTTTGTTTCTTTCATAAGTCTCCTGTAAGTGCTTGTTTGTGTGCGCTTTCATGTAGCGTGCTCTGCCACCAACCTTGAAAATATCTTTGTGTAAATACATGGACGTCCAAGATAAATAAGACTTCTTAAAATAGATTTGCTACTTTTGATCCCTAGGGACTTTAATAATGTTAACAAGAGACTACAGATGTTCAAGGATGAAGTTGTTGGGCCATTTCATTGTTCAGCAGTGCATAGAAATGTGGGCTTGTAATTCTCAGTTCTTTTGGTGGGTTTAGACTGGTGAGGTTGGTGAAACTGTTAGGACAAGAGCCTTCAGTGTTCAATGTGTCATTAGCTTTGTTCAGGTAAATCCTTACTGTCTTGGGTATACCTTTGTGTGTTTGTGTGTGTGTGTGTGTGTTTGTGTGCACGTATGTGCCTATGTATACACATGCAGAGGCCAGAGTAGGATGCTGGTGTCCTCTTCAATCACTTTCCATCTTATTGCCTTGAGACAGGGTCTCCCACTGAAGAAGCTCAATGAAGCTCAGCATTTATGATTGTAAGGTGGGTGGTCCTCTAAAGATGGACTTTTGATGTTAAAGGTTTTCTCACGTGTCCAGTGCTTTCTCACACCCAAGAGCTCCTGCTTCTCTTAGATTGTGAACTTGACTGGTTCTTCTAAACAAAAGGGAGGGGCCAGAAGGCCAACCAGCCACCCAGAGAGCCTTGACTTCATAAGGAGGAGGAGCCAGGGGCATATAAAAGGACAAGAGGTGGCAATGGCTGGTTCATGGGTGGAGATCACCAAGTCCATGGTGGGACTCTGGATGGACATGAGGGGAGAGGACTCACTGCTCAGTCTGTGTTATTTTACTGCCATTCACTCTGTAAGCAAGTGCAGCAAAAGTTTGTTAGTACCTGTGATGGTTAATCCTGGGTGTCAACTTGACTGAACTAAGGAACAAATAAGAGAAAAAGGATCTTCGGATTGGACCACCTCAACCCGGATGGCCCACCCCAAATGTGGGTTTTACCTTCTGCCAGCAGGCAGTATAAAAGGCCACGGCAGAGGGAGCTGCTCCCTTTTTTCCTGCGGCTTGCCTCTCTCTCACTGGTGAGTTTGTCTTGCTGCTGTGATCAACCCTTCGGATCCCAGCGTGTACTGAGACCGGCAGATCTCCTGGAATCCACCGGGCCTTCAGCACCAGATTGGGACTACTGAGACATCCAGCCTTGTGGACTGAGCAGTTCCCTGGATTCTCAGCCTCTCCAGTGTGGTGCAGCTACTGTTGGACTACTTGAGCTCTGTCATGTGAGCAAATCAATAAATTGTATATAGCTATATATTTGTCCTGTTGCTTCTGTTTCTTTTTTTTTTATTAATTTTATTTATTTCTGTATGTGTATGAATGTATAGTCTGTGTGCAAGTTTGTGCACCCATGTCGTGCAATGCCGCGGAGGTCAGAAGAGGGTGTCAGATTCCCCTGGAACTGGAGTTCTCCTGGAATTGGAGTTTTGGCTGGTTCTCGGCTGCCATGTGGGTGCTGGGGATCGAACCTGGGTCCTCTGCAAGAGCAGTTGGTGCTCTTAACTGCTAGGCCATCTCTCCAGCCCGCTTCTGTTTCTTTAGAGAACCCTGACTAATACAGTACCTGTTCTGCTGCATATTGATTATGGACGTCTGGCATCAAGTAAAAACCAGATAGTTGCCAGGTATACACCAGTATTCAGTTTAAGCACTTCTACACTTTTTGGAATATCTTTCACATAACTGTTGTTTGTTTATTTTTTTGTTTTGGTCTTTTTGAGATAGGGTCTCCCATTAGTCCTAGTTGGCCTGGAGCTCACTCTGTAGACCAGGCTGGTCTTGAATTCACAGAAATGCACCTGCCTCTGCCTCCCAAGTGCTGGGATTAAAGGCATGTACCACCACACCCAGCTATAACTGATATTTCTTATAATCCCAGAGCCAAGGCACTGTTGAAGGAATGCATAAAACTTTATAGGAACAACTACAAAAAAACAAAAAACGAAAAAGAAAGAAAGAATGGGGAGCTCCCCCACCATACGGTGTGCTCTGTCAGTTTGAAACCGGACATGATCACTCCAGTCCACAGGCATTGGAGCCCTCTGACAGGGCATAATGAGATGCCATTGGTACCTTGGTGCCTTAAGTCTGGACGATGGAAGGGGCCAGAGTCCCTGCTGACCTTGAGAAGAGGGTATGCTGTGTATTCCCACAGACAAAGTCTCGATCAATCTGGGTGCCAACAAGAAATGTCTATCCTTAGACTGTAAGGGATGAACCAGGAGCTACTGGTAGAGAGCTTGGCCCATCTAAACATCAAATAAAAATGGAAGAAGTCCAGGAAAATGCTGCTTCACTGGGAGCTGACACATAGGGTGATATGGGGAGACCTCAGGTTGTTTGGATCTGGGTCTTTTTTCAAAACTAAAACAACCACTCATGATCTATCCTGATGAAAATGGTTTTCAGGTTTTGCTTAAACTCAGGTGTGAGAGACTTTTCACCTCTCCTCCCAGCTGTGATGGGTAATGACGCCTTTATGGGATTTGCCTGCGGCTTCCTTTGTATCTTTCCTAACTGACTAACAAATGTGAAATTAAAGGGATGTTTAGTACACCCCCCAAAACAAGGATAAAGAGTAAAATTCATTAAAGTGAGTACCAAAGTGAAGTGAAATTAAAAAAATTCCTTGAGAGCTTTGTGGTTAGGTAAGACACATTGGCAGAGAAGAGCTTTAATATCAGGTATGCACTACTTTGCAGGGAGATGTTGGCTACAGAGGCTTCAGAAGGCTATTTGCCTATGATCTTGGGTGCACAAAAAAGTGGATGGTAAGACCCTACTATGTGGAGAGCAGGTGTGGCGACAGTCCTAAGAAGGCACCCGAGACTTTAGCAAAATCTTATGACTAACACCTGAGTCTTATGATTAACACCTGATTCCCTCCTACCTCCAAGTAAAGTCACGCTCACCGTTTGAGCTGTGCAGGTGCACCCTGTATACAAGATCAGGCCAGATGATACCAATAGACT
>VZQC01001550.1:1521656-1684199 GCA_009823505.1 Rhizomys pruinosus | reverse complement strand
TATGATTAACACCTGATTCCCTCCTACCTCCAAGTAAAGTCACGCTCACCGTTTGAGCTGTGCAGGTGCACCCTGTATACAAGATCAGGCCAGATGATACCAATAGACTAAGGCCATGCAACCTGGGCTGGGAAGGTGGATAAATAGAGGGACTTTCTAGATAGAGACACTCTCTCTCCTTTCTTTTCTGAGAGAGGAGCTTGCTTGCCTGAGGAAGGAGAAGGCTTAGAGGGAGAAGCTTGGAGAAGGAGAAAAGATGTGCTTGAATAAACCGTTCTGACACAGACCTGCCTGCCTGAATAAACCGCTTTGAGAAGAACGAGTGAGAGGTGCTTTGTTGCTGCGGCTTCATACAAGTGTTTCCTACAAGTGTGCAAGTGTTTCATACACTACTACTGAAGAAATGATGTGGTGTGAGCATGAAAAGGAAAAGTATGTTGAGACCTTGTACTATGAATGAACAGCTGAGTTTTACAGTACCAGAGAGTGTTGTGTGGATTGTTGGAAGGAAGTGATCTCCAGAGTTACAATAGAACTTATATATATATGCTACACCTTTACATATCAACCAAGTGTGCAGTAGTGGCAGCCAGGTGCACATGTGCACAGAGAGGATCTAATTGGATCTATGGCCTACCCCTTTGTGGGGGTAAGATGTATGACTGATACTGTAAGCTTGCTACCCTCTAGTGACAAAGACTTTGTAGGCCACAGTGGAAAGTTACTGCCATTCTTTTGCACAGAAAGCTGTGGTTCTCAAACTGAAATATCATCCAAGCATTTATGTTTGTGTCCATAGCATAACTTGATGTAATGGTTAAGTGTCTGTGCTTCTTACTATTTGTGTTTATTCAATAGAATTAAGGGGAGACCCCTCAATGAGCCATCAGTCCATTGAAAGCAAAAACTTGGATGAACCCATAAGTCTGTTGTGTCATCTCTGAGACACTCTCTCGCTCCTCCCTCTAAGGCTCAGGGACTATTACAGAAGAGGCGGTGCACCAGCTTGTGAGGCCCAAGGAGTGGGGGTGAATTATGAGATCACAGCAAATGCAGACTGGATTTTCAATGATCAGCATGCTTGTGTATGTGAGCCTTTCTAGACAGACTTGATCTTTGGGGCACAAGCAGATTCCTTCATTGTCTGCTGATCTGTATAGAACTGGACACAGATACTTTCTAATTGGGTTTGCATGAATGTTGCTATGATGTTTACTGGTTGATTTTCTCTGTATTAGGTTTTACTTGGGTAGTGATTAGTGTTAGTGCTTTTGCAGAGTAGTCATAGCCATCTGGGACAGAGAGAAGAAATTAACCATCATTTCTATAAGAAAAGAAAAAAGGGGGGGGGATGTGGTCACGAGCTGACTTACACACCTGCACATCTTTCCTGGGTCTGCCCTATGGGGCAGCTTGTGGAGTCTGGGAATGGTTACTAGGAGGTTACAATATCTGATATAAGCCTGTTGTTTGAAAGACAGGGAAAACCACGGAGGGAAATTTTTGTCCCTTTTAAAGTTTTGGGGCTAGAGAGATGGCCTAGCAGTTAAGAGCGCCGACCGCTCTTACAGAGGACCCGGGTTTGATCCCCAGCACCCACATGGTGGCTGAGAACCATCTGAAACTCCAATTCCAGGAGAACTCCAGTTCTAGGGGAATCCGAGACCCTCTTCTGGCCTCCACGGCATTGCACAACACGGGTGCACAAACTTGCATGCAGACAGTACATTCATACACATACAGAAATAAAAAAATTTTTTAAGTTTCTTGCCATTTTTTTTAGGTGTGAGAGCACCTCATTTACATTAAAACAAACAAACAAACAAACAACAACAAAAAAAACCCTGGGCCCAAACAGCCAGTATGCTTAGGGACCAAGCTTCTGCAGCCACACCTCTTTTGAGCACCAAGGGGCTAAGCAGGCCTGAGGGTTTTTGATCACTTTTTTTCCCTCTTTTTTGGTTTTAGAACCCAGAGTTCTTTCTCAGGCCTATACAAATTATTTTAAATGACTCCAAGGCCACACCTGTGCCTGAGGCTGGTAGCTTCATGACTACAAGATTGTAGTGCTATAGCCAGCACACAACCACGAAGTTGATGGGCTTCGTGGTCAAACCCAGCTGGGAAGCTGTTGGCTTCCACGGCCCCCATGCATAGATAACCCAGTGGCCAGAAGCTGTTGGCTTTCGGGACCACCTAGCCAATCGAGGGAACCAACCCCACGATTTTACAAGGAAGAAAGAAAGGCTAACAGCAGGGAACAGGAGGGCATGTTGAGCAGCAATGTCCCACAGTTGCTCAGCTTGAAAGAAAAACACTTTAAAATATAGATTCCCCATCCTGTAGGATTCTGGGGTTCAAGTATGTGAATTTCCTAATTACTTCATGTCCCTGTTCAAGGCTCCACTTGTAGGAATTGATAATCCTGCATGAGAACAGGTTGTGAAGGGACACATGTCAGAGGGTGCAACTCCAATTTATTTCAAACAACAGGCTGTTCATATCAGATATCGTAACCTCCTAGTAGCCAATCCCAGACTCCCTACACCACGTGCTGCTCCAGCCCATGGGGCAGACCCAGGAAAGGATGTGCAGGTGTGTAAGTCGGTTCACAGAGCTGAGCACGTGCAAGCCCACACGTGCCGGCAAGCAAGCCTGAGTAAACTGGCTAGTCTCCCCCAAAGTAAGCTTGGAGACTGTTTCTTGATTGCCTTGAGAACTGTGGGAGCAGGGGTGGGACACCATGTGTGTGGTATCTCCCGAGAGGAGTCTCTGTGACAGTGATGGCCAGAGAACTCTTGGGATCCACCTGTCCCTATCCCGAAAATGCTGGGATTATAGGCCCAGGGAGCCATGCCCAATTCTTTACTTAGGTGCAGGAATCTGAACTGGAGTCCTCATGCTTCCAGTACTTATCACTGAGTCACCTCCCTAGTCCTGTATACTTTGAAACCTTTAATTTTAATTTTTTGACTGGATGTTATATTTACCCTCAACATGATTCACTGGGGTGTGGGACTCAGCACAGTGGAAGCCATCAGGAATGTAAGGCCTGCCACTTGGCCAGGGGACCATGACTGCGGATGTGTCTGATGCACAGACATCAGGGGTGGGTCTCTTTAGAGACCTTGTCTTAAAGTTCATCTACATCTAACTTGGTGAAGCCCCACTTCTTTGGGATGGGGACCTCTGGCAGCCAGGGAACTTGAACTTGGCTCTATATGGGGCCCCAATCACATGTTCCTTAGTCTGCACCTGGGTGTGGATGGACACGGTGACCTGGCCAGTGCCTTCCCAAAGGCCCTCCACGTACCTATCTGGAGCCCAGGCTGGGGACAACATCAAGATCAGAGACATGAATATTCATCAGAAACCTGTCTCCAAGGTTGCTTAGGGCAACCTGCATATACTACCAAGGAGGTTGCTGTTTGCAGTTATCCTGAGGGACAAAATCCCTGACAAGCAGACTGTACCCCTCCTTGATAAGTAACAAAGATGGCAAACTTCCTGTCTTTTCTCTTTTCCTCCCTCTGGCGGAGCAGGACAGAGCCCCTATTCCAACTGAGCAGCACAGACCAGTGCAGACAAGGCCAGACCTGGGCATGTCTCAGCTAGGAGCTATGCTATCAGCTCACTCTTCTTAAGTTGCCTAACCCAAAATTCCAGGAGGGGAACCTGCTCCATACCACCAAAAACACTTAAAAGGCTCAAGCCTCCCTGGGGGCTTTGGATTTTTTTAGCTTCTTCATGCATGAGTGTATCTTTGTGTGAGTCTCTTTACTTTTAATAAAACTGGTTACTGCTGTGCCTGAGGTTCCCCCCCCCCCTGCATTTTAATTCTTTAATTTGTGGAGAAAACAAACCTGATCAAGACCGGTAGATGGTAATGACTGCATACTAGTTCATAATATTTTTAACACTTGAAGCTTTCTCTTTAAGGGAGGCCTTCGCATGGCTGCAGTGAGTTGCCTGCAGCTCCCAGACCAGGTCTCCTGAGTGCCGAGTGCTGCTTCTGGTTGGCATCTGCCGCTCAGGTCTGTATCTGAAGCATCTCATGGGATTTCAGTTTTTCCATTTGGTCAGGATATGGTGGTCTGTCTGGGCTGACTAGGGGCCACCGAGGTGGCTCAACAGCACCGTGAACCACTGTGAATCTCCCCACTTCCTGCATTTTGGTAGCTTAATTTCTACTTTGCTGTAGGTCACTTTAACCTGTTTTTTCTTAGCTGAGCCATGTTCTGTGCCTTCACAGACAACGTGGGACCATCCACAGTACAGGAGCTACTTAAAGTTCAAATCGGGCCCCCTTAAGTGTGTTGTTCTCTTTTCTCTCTTCTGGGTCTATCCCATTGGGTTGTGGACTAAGAGAGTTCTTTATGTGATTCTGCATGGGAATCAGAAGATTAGCCCCTCTGGTCTGAACTCCCACTCTCCTCAACTGGACCAAGACAACAAAGCATCTGTCTCTGGGACTTACTCTTTGCTTTCGCTTTCCTGACTCCCAACGCCCACTTTCTCCCCATCACCAGCACAGAAAGAGGTCCCCACTTCCTCAGTGTCACCTCCTGCTGCAGCCTGGGACAGAAGGCTCAGTGACTTAGTCATCAGAGGTGGACAGTGCTGTCTCCTGATACCATTAAAAACATTAAAAACAAAAACACAAAAAAAACCCAAACCGTAAAAGAAGCACTGAGGTTAAGTGGCTAAGAACTGTCTTAGGATCTTTATACCTTTGTTGCGGCATCTAACAGATGTATGAGGTACTTTTCCAAGGACCTGAACCTGTTTTAGGTTCAAAAACAAGTTAAGAATATGTTTCCGGGCTGGCTCAGTAGTAAGGAGGCAGAGGCAGGTGGATCTCTGTGAGTTCAAGGCTAGCCTGGTCTGCAGAGTGAGCTCCAGGACAGCTGGGGCTACAGGGAGACCCTGTCTCAAAAAGATAAAAAACAAAAACAAAAACAAAAAACCTCCACTGAGAATTGCTTTATTTATTTATTTATTTATTTATTTATTTATTTTTTGTCTTTTCGAGACAGGGTCTCCCTATAGCCCCAGCTGTCCTGGAACTCACTCTGTAGACCAGGCTGGCCTTGAATTCACAAAGATCTGCCTGCCTCTGCCTCCAGAGTGCTAGGATTAAAGGCATGCACCACCACGCCCCCAGCTGAGAATTTATTTTTATTTTTATTCTTTTTAAATTTTATTTTATTTTATTTATTTTTGTATGTGTATAAATGTACTGTCTGCATGCAAGTTTGTGCACTCGTGTCATGCAATGCCATGGAGGTCAGAAGAGGGTGTCAGATTCCCCTGAAACTGGAGTTCTCCTGGAATTGGAGTTTCAGATGGTTCTCGGCCACCATGTGGGTGCTGGGGATTGAACCTGGGTCCTCTGTAAGAGCGGTTGGCGCTCTTAACCGCTAGGCCATCTCTCCAGCCCCGAGAATTGATTTTTAACAATCCTATTTTGCATAATAGAAGGTAATTTTGAGCTTTTTATTTTTTTAGCTCTTCCTTCTTAAACATCTGGCTTTAACAATCCTTTTTTTAAATTTTTATTCATTTATTTTTTATGTGTATGAATGTACTGTCTGCATGTAGGTTTGTGCACCCGTGTCGTGCAATGCCTCGGAGGTCAGAAGAGGGTGTTGGATTCCCCTGGAACTGGAGTTCTCCTGGAATTGGAGTTAGAGACGGTTCTCAGCCACCATATGGGTGCTGGGGATCGAACCTGGTCCTCTGCAAGAGTAGTCGGTGCTCCCAACCACTAGGCTATCTCTCCAGCCCAACAATCCTAATCCAACTCTGACACATTGCCCTCAAACCAGGAAATTATCAGCTGCACAAAAATTTGAAAGAGAAAAGCACATTAAATTTCCACACAAATCCAAGTGATATATATAATTTTTGATAAAGATGTTCTGATTATTTAGTATTCTGATACTCGCAATGATCACTGATAATTTCATAGTTTTTAATTTTTTTTTATTTTGGTCTTTTCGAGACAGGGTCTCCTTGTAGTCCCAGCTGTCCTGGATCTCACTCTGTAGACCAGGCTGGCCTTGAACTCACAAAGATCCGCCTGCCTCTGCCTCCCAAGTGCTAGGATTAAAGGTGTGCGCCACCACGCCTGGCAATTTCATAGTTTTTATGGGTCTTAGATGTGGGAGCAGCTGAGCTGGATGACTCTGCTTAAGGCTATGGATGTTATAGTCCACATGTGAGATGGGGGCTATCATTTGAAGCTTTCCCTGTGCCTCAAGGTTAACCCCTAAGCTCACTCACAGGCTATTAGCAGGAAGCCTCAGTTTCTCTCCAGCTGTTGACTAGAGGATTCAATTTCCCACCAACCACATAAGTCTCTCCTCATGACTTGACATCTGCTCTCCTTGGCAGCATCGAAGAAAGGGAGGGAAAGAAGGAGGGGGAGAGAGAGAGAGAGAGAGAGAGAGAGAGAGAGAGAGAGAGAGAGAGAGAAGGGAAAAGAAAGGGAGAAATAAAAGGAGGGAGAGGGAGGAAGGGAGGGAGAGAGAGAGAGTTAGTCTAGAATAACTTTCACATACTACTTCCTGAACCCACACAATGTCTCCTTCACTTTATTCTGTTCAATCAATAGAAGGGAGCCACGACATCCAGCCACCACTCCAGGAAAACTAGACTTTTTCTCTTACACAGAGTGTGAAAGAATTTGCAGATACAGCATTCAACCCATTGTTATATGCCAGAGGCATACAGCAAGAACAGAGTAGAGGTTCCTATGTAACCGAACTCAAAAGTCTAGTACATGAACTTAAACATAGGTTTCATCAAGTATTCTGAGAGACGAGCACCAGCTTTTCCATACGTGACACGAGGGACAATAGATGCTTGTGGGGGAGTGGTCAATATGAGCAAATGCTTCTGTGTGCGTGTCCAAGTGATCAGAGCTGAGACTCACAGGGCCAGACATGATGGCACACAACACACCCCTATAACCCTAGCACTTGGGCGGTAGAGTCAGAAAGAGCAGGAAATCAACCTCATCTTCATTCATATAGTGAGTTTAAGGCCAGCATGGTTTATATGAGACCCTGTCTCAATAAAACAGAATAAAATATAAAAGCTGAGATTCAAGAGGCAGACTCTGAACTGCCACTTAGTGGCAGCATGAACATAGACTGGCAGCATCCTCTCTCTGTCTCAGTTTCCTGGCTGGTAAAATGAGAATTACGGTACCTTCTTGTAGGTGTTAAATTAGTGTGTGACGGGCTTAACATGTGTCTGAAGCAAGCAAGATTTTGGTTATCTAGGGTGACCATCAAGGTGTGACGGAATGGCAGGCACAGTTGGTTACTTTAACCTAAATCTAGCTAGGGTGCTTTTCCAACCTAACTGAAAAGAGAATTGGCTTTCTTTGTAGTTTAACTTTTAGTGATGTACTGTGCTTTCTTTTTTCTTTTTAAACATATAATGTGTAAAGTGCGAATGTTGTTCTTTACCTTCACCTCCACCATCAATTCCACTTCCTTCCCCAGAGGAAACCACTTCAACAGTTTCACCAATGTTCTTTCAGAAATGTTACTACTATTTTAAAAGCTGCGTGCTTGAAAGTATCTTAATATAGACAGAATCATGCTATGTAGAGGATGTCATTCTGCTACTGTGCTTACTTTTATTCTGTTAAAGAACAGATCCTTCCAGGTCAGTGATTACAGCGTTAGGTCTCGAAAAGACAAAAAAAGAAAAAAAAAAAAAAAAAAAAAAAAGAACTAAATAACCCAGTGGCCAGAAGCTGTTGGCTTTCGGGACCACCTAGCCAATCGAGGGAACCAACCCCACGATTTACAAGGAAGGAAAGAAAGGCTACACAGGGAACAGGAGGGCATGTTGAGCAGCAATTGTCCCACAGTGCTCAGCTTTGCAAAGAAAAAACACCTTTTAAATATAGATTCCCCATCCTGTAGGATTCTGGGGTCAAGTATGTGAATTTCCTAATTACTTCATGTCCCTGTTCAAGGCTCCACTTGTAGGAATTGATAATCCTGCATGAGAACAGGTTTGTGAAGTGGACACATGTCAGAGGGTGCAACTCCAATTTATCTTACAAACAAGCAGCTGTTCATATCAGATATCGTAACCTCCTAGTAGCCAATCCCAGACTCCTACACCACGTGCTGCTGCCAGCCCAGGGCCAGACCCAGGAAAGGGATATGCAGGTGTAGTAAGTCAGCTTCAAGAGCTGAGCACGTAACAAGCCCACAACGTGCCGGCAAGCAAGCCTGAGTAAACTGGCATTAGTCTCCCCCAAAGTAAAGCTTGGAGACTGTTTCTTGATTGCCTTGAGAACTGTGGTGAGCAGGTTTGTGATGGGACACCATTGTTGTGTGAGTACTCCTGAGAGTAAGTCTCAATCAGTCGAAGGTTAATGGCCAAGAACTCTTGGGATCCACCTGTCCCTATCCCGAAAAATGCTGGGATTATAGGCCCAGGGAGCCATGCCCAATTCTTACTTAGGTGCAGGAATCTGAACTGGAGTCCTCATGCTTCCAGTACTTATCACTGAGTCACCTCCCTAGTCCTGTATACTTTGAAACCTTTAATTTTAATTTTTTGACTGGATGTTATATTTACCCTCAACATGATTCACTGGGGTGTGGGACTCAGCACAGTGGAAGCCATCAGGAATGTAAGGCCTGCCACTTGGCCAGGGGACCATGACTGCGGATGTGTCTGATGCACAGACATCAGGGGTGGGTCTCTTTAGAGACCTTGTCTTAAAGTTCATCTACATCTAACTTGGTGAAGCCCCACTTCATTGAGATGTGGATTTTCTGGCAGCCAGGGAACTTGAACTTGGCTCTATATGGGGCCCCAATCACATGTTCCTTAGTCTGCACCTGGGTGTGGATGGACACGGTGACCTGGCCAGTGCCTTCCCAAAGGCCCTCCACGTACCTATCTGGAGCCCAGGCTGGGGACAACATCAAGATCAGAGACATGAATATTCATCAGAAACCTGTCTCCAAGGTTGCTTAGGGCAACCTGCATATACTACCAAGGAGGTTGCTGTTTGCAGTTATCCTGAGGGACAAAATCCCTGACAAGCAGACTGTACCCCTCCTTGATAAGTAACAAAGATGGCAAACTTCCTGTCTTTTTCTCTTTTCCTCCCTCTGGCGGAGCAGGACAGAGCCCCTATTCCAACTGAGCAGCACAGACCAGTGCAGACAAGGCCAGACCTGGGCATGTCTCAGCTAGGAGCTATGCTATCAGCTCACTCTTCTTAAGTTGCCTAACCCAAAATTCCAGGAGGGGAACCTGCTCCATACCACCAAAAACACTTCAAAGGCCAAGCCTCCCTGGGGGCTTTGGATTTTTTTAGCTTCTTCATGCATGAGTGTATCTTTGTGTGAGTCTCTTTACTTTTAATAAAACTGGTTACTGCTGTGCCTGAGGTTCCCCCCCCCCCTGCATTTTAATTCTTTAATTTGTGGAGAAAACAAACCTGATCAAGACCGGTAGATGGTAATGACTGCATACTAGTTCATAATATTTTTAACACTTGAAGCTTTCTCTTTAAGGGAGGCCTTCGCATGGCTGCAGTGAGTTGCCTGCAGCTCCCAGACCAGGTCTCCTGAGTGCCGAGTGCTGCTTCTGGTTGGCATCTGCCGCTCAGGTCTGTATCTGAAGCATCTCATGGGATTTCAGTTTTTCCATTTGGTCAGGATATGGTGGTCTGTCTGGGCTGACTAGGGGCCACCGAGGTGGCTCAACAGCACCGTGAACCACTGTGAATCTCCCCACTTCCTGCATTTTGGTAGCTTAATTTCTACTTTGCTGTAGGTCACTTTAACCTGTTTTTTCTTAGCTGAGCCATGTTCTGTGCCTTCACAGACAACGTGGGACCATCCACAGTACAGGAGCTACTTAAAGTTCAAATCGGGCCCCCTTAAGTGTGTTGTTCTCTTTTCTCTCTTCTGGGTCTATCCCATTGGGTTGTGGACTAAGAGAGTTCTTTATGTGATTCTCGATGGGAATCAGAAGATTTAGCCCCTCTGGTCTGAACTCCCACTCTCCTCAACTGGAACCAAGACAACAAAACATCTGTCTCTGGGACTTACTCTTTGCTTTCGCTTTCCTGACTCCCAACGCCCACTTTCTCCCCATCACCAGCACAGAAAGAGGTCCCCACTTCCTCAGTGTCACCTCCTGCTGCAGCCTGGGACAGAAGGCTCAGTGACTTAGTCATCAGAGGTGGACAGTGCTGTCTCCTGATACCATTAAAAACATAAAAACAAAAACACCAAAAAAACCCAAACCGTAAAAGAAGCACTGAGGTTAAGTGGCTAAGAACTGTCTTAGGACTTTATACCTTTGTTGCGGCATCTAACAGATGTATGAGGTACTTTTCCAAGGACCTGAACCTGTTTTAGGTTCAAAAACAAAGTTAAGAATATGTTTCCGGGCTGGGCTCAGTAGTAAGGGCAGCAGAGGCAGGTGGATCCTGAGAGTTCAAGGCTAGCCGGTCTGCAGAGTGGAGCTCCAGGACAGCTGGGGCTACAGGGAGACCCTGTCTCAAAAAGATAAAAAACAAAACAAAAAACAAAAAACCTCACTGAAATTGCTTTATTTATTTATTATTTTATTTATTTATTTATTTTTTGTCTTTTCGAGACAGGGTCTCCTATACCCCCAGCTGTCCTGGAACTCACTCTGTAGACCAGGCTGGCCTTGAATTCACAAAGATCTGCCTGCCTCTGCCTCCAGAGTGCTAGGATTAAAGGCATGCACCACCAACGCCCCCAGCTGAGAATTTATTTTTTTTTATTCTTTTAAATTTTATTTTATTTTATTTATTTTTGTATGTGTATAATGTACTGTCTGCATTGCAAGTTTGCACCTACCGTGTCATGCAATGCCATGGAGGTCAGAAGAGGGTGTCAGATTCCCCTGAAACTGGAGTTTCTCCTGGAATGGGTTTTCAGATGGTTCTCGGCCACCATGTGGGTGCTGGGGATTGAACCTGGGTCCTCTGTAAGAGCGGTTGGCGCTCTTAACCGCTAGGCCATCTCTCCAGCCCCGAGAATGATTTTTAACAATCCTATTTTGCAATAATAGAAGGTATATTTTGAGCTTTTTATTTTTTTAAGCTCTTCTTCTTTACATTCTGGCTTACAATCCTTTTTTAAATTTTTATTCATTTTATTTTTATGTGTATATTTTTTTTTTTTTATGTGTCTTGCATGTGTCTGTGCATGCGTTTGCCTCGGAGGTCAGAAGAGGGTGTTGGATTTCCCTGGAACTGGAGTTCTCCTGGAATTGGAGTTAAGACGGTTCTCAAGCCACCATATGGGGCTGGGGATCGAACCTGGTCCTCTGCAAGAGTAGTCGGTGCTCCCAACCACTAGGCTATCTTCTCCACCCAACAACCTAATCCAACTCTGACACATTGCCCTCCAAACCAGGAAATTATCACTGCACAAAATTTGAAAGAGAAAAGCACATTAAATTTCCACACAAATCCAAGTGATATATATAATTTTTGATAAAGATGTTCTGATTATTTAGTATTCTGATACTCGCAATGACACTGATAATTTCATAGTTTTTTTAATTTTTTTTTATTTTGGTCTTTTCGGACAGGGTCTCCTTGTAGTCCCAGCTGTCCTGGATCTCACTCTGGTAGACCAGGCTGGCCTTGAACTCACAAAGATCCGCCTGCCTCTGCCTCCAAGTGCTAGGATTAAAGGTTGCGCCACCACGCCTGGCAATTTCATAGTTTTTATGGGTCTTAGATGTGGGAGCAGCTGAGCTGGATGACTCTGCTTAAGGCTATGGATGTTATAGTCCACATGTGAGATGGGGGCTATCATTTGAAGCTTTCCCTGTGCCTCAAGGTTAACCCCTAAGCTCACTCACAGGCTATTAGCAGGAAGCCTCAGTTTCTCTCCAGCTGTTGACTAGAGGATTCAATTTCCCACCAACCACATAAGTCTCTCCTCATGACTTGACATCTGCTCTCCTTGGGCAGCAATCGAAGAAAGGGGAAAGAAGGAGGGGGAGAGTAGAGAGAGAGAGACAGAGAAGGAGAGAAAGAGAGAGAGAGAGAAGGAAAAGAAAGGGAGAAATAAAGGAAGGAGAGGAGGAAGGGGGGAGGAGAAGAGAGTTAGTCTAGAATAACTTTCACATACTACTTCCTGAACCCACACAATGTTCCTTCACTTTATTCTGTTCAATCAATAGAAGGGAGCCACGACATCCAGCCACCACTCCAGGAAAACTAGACTTTTTCTCTTACACAGAGTGTGAAAGAATTTGCAGATACAGCATTCAACCCATTGTTATATGCCAGAGCATACAGCAAGAACAGAGTAGAGGTTCCTATGTAACCGAACTCAAAAGTCTAGTACATGAACTTAAACATAGGTTTCATCAAGTATTCTGAGAGACGAGCACCAGCTTTTCCATACGTGACACGAGGGACAATAGATGCTTGTGGGGGAGTGGTCAATATGAGCAAATGCTTCTGTGTGCGTGTCCAAGTGATCAGAGCTGAAGCTCACAGGGCCAGACATGATGGCACACAACACACCCCTATAACCCTAGCACTTGGGCGGTAGAGTCAGAAAGAGCAGGAAATCAACCTCATCTTCATTCATATAGTGAGTTTAAGGCCAGCATGGTTTATATGAGACCCTGTCTCAAAAAACAGAATAAAATATAAAAGCTGAGATTCAAGAGGGCAGACTCTGAACTGCCACTTAGTGGCAGCATGAACATAGACTGGCAGCTCCTCTCTCTGTCTCAGTTTCCTGGCTGGTAAAATGAGAATTACGGTACCTTCTTGTAGGTGTTAAATTAGTGTGTGACGGGCTTAACATGTGTCTGAAGCAAGCAAGATTTTGGTTATCTAGGGTGACCATCAAGGTGTGACGGAATGGCAGGCACAGTTGGTTACTTTAACCTAAATCTAGCTAGGGTGCTTTTCCAACCTAACTGAAAAGAGAATTGGCTTTCTTTGTAGTTTAACTTTTATGATGTACTGTGCTTTCTTTTTTCTTTTTAAACATATAATGTGTAAAGTGCGAATGTTGTTCTTTACCTTCACCTCCACCATCAATTCTCACTTCCTTCCCCAGAGGAAACCACTTCAACAGTTTCACCAATGTTCTTTCAGAAATGTTACTACTATTTTAAAAGCTGCGTGCTTGAAAGTATCTTAATATAGACAGAATCATGCTATGTAGAGGATGTCATTCTGCTACTTGCTTACTTTTATTCTGTTAAAGAACAGATCCTTTCCAGGTCAGTGATTGACCACAGATACAAGCGTTAGGTCCGCAAGCAAAAAAAAGAAAAACAAAAAAAAAAAAAAAAAAACACAAAGAACGTCAGTGCTAGGAATTAAACCCAGTGTCTGAACACATACTAGGTAAAAGCCTTACCACTGAACTATATGCCTAGCTTGCTTTATTTCTTATTTATTTACTTACTTACTTATATTTTTGCTTTTAAAATTGTTGAAACAAAGTTGTCCAGGCTGGCCTTGAGCTCTGCCTCAGTTTTCAGTAGTTAACAGGCCTGTGTGTCACCAAGGCCCTCTATCTTATTTTTTTTAATTAATGGTTGCATTGAACTGTGTAAAATGGATATACCATAGATGTTTTAGCCATTTTATTAAGAGACATTCAATAGTGTTTGCACACATTTTATTGAGGGGACAAAAATCTTTTACAATTTAAATTTTTTATTTATTTTTAATATATATTTCTATTTTATGAGTGCATTGCATGCATGTGTAATGTTACCCATGTCATGCAATGCCCATGGACTCAGAAGAAGGCATCAGATTCCCCTGGAACTGGAGTTATGGATGGTTTAGCTGCTATGTGGTCCTGGGAATCAAACCCGGTCTTTTGTAAGAGTAGCGGGTACTGTGAACTGCCGAGCCCCTTGATTGACTTACTTTATGTGAGTGTACTACCTGCATGGATGAAAGTACACCTGAGTCGTGCAATGCTGCAGAGACAGAAGAAAAATGTGTCAGATCCCCTGACTGAGTAAGAAGAGGTATTGTGTTTGTAGCTGGTGAGATTTGAACTTAAGTCTTCTGCAAGAATATAGCCTTAACACACTAACCTCTGTTTGAGCTTATATACTAATTTATGTATTATAAATTAATTTTTGTGTGTGTGCATGTGCCAGTGTGTTGGGGGTAGGTCAGAGGAGTTGGTTGTCTCTTACTGTAGGTTCAGGGGAAGTGTGTTACCCACTGAGCCACCTCACCACCCACCCCCAACTTGGTTATTATGAATAACATAGCTTTTAAACGGAACATTCTGTGTTGTTCTTTTGTGGGCATATTTTGTTTTTGTGTTTGAGATATGGTCTTTGAAGGCTACGCTGGCCTGGAAACTCACTGTGCAGCTCAGAGTGGCCTTGAACTCATGGCAGTGCTCCTACTTCAGCCTTAGAGTGCTCGAATTACAGGCACAAGCCATCACATGTGGCTCAAAACAGACTTTCTAACCTCCAGGCTTAGAATATATTTATAAATGTAATGATTCCGATTAAGACTTGCTATACTCATTGAATCTGTACAATTCTAATAGAAAAATCAATGTAAGACTTAAGCCTTTTATCTTGCCATCCAAGAATTTCTCCAGTATGATTGTGATTGTTTAGTATTTTATGTCTGTCTGTCTGTCTTAGTGTGTAATGTATGTATGATTGGTGTATTGATAAATGTAACATCTGTATGGTGATGGGACACATGTAGTGCACTGGTGAAGGTCAGAGTCCAGTTGATGTCTTCCTTTATCTTGCTCCCCATTTGTTTATTTATTTGTTTTGGGCCAGTGTCCCGTCCTGAGCCTGGAGCTCATCTGTTGGCAGACTAGGTAGGCAGCAAGCCCCAGCGATCCTGTCTCTGCTTCCTCACTGCAAGACACCTGGCTTTTACATGAACCCAAACTCAAGCCCCTTGTGTTTGCATTGCCCAGTAAGCACTTTACTGACTGAGCTGTCACCACGACCTCGATCTTCCTATTTAATCCTCATCATACTTTTGCACAAACACATATCTAGCCAGATGTCAATAGAAGAGGCAGAGACATTTCTATGGCTCAGCCCAGGCTTCTCATCTCCCTGAGCAAGGCTCTCCTGCTCTCTTTGGCTTTCTTCCCTACCTTAGGCTTGTACCAAGAGTTGTCACCAAACACAGTCTCTACTCTGACCAGAACAAGGGGCAGTCTCTCACTAGATAGCCATCCCTGGGTCGATTTGCAGACTGAACCATGAGGGTCAAGAATGCAAGGAAAGATGTTTGATAGAAACCTGGGGACAAGGGTGACATACAAAGGGGAGACATGAGACAGAGTCCGGATGCTTCCGCAGCCCAGCACTGACCCTACTTCTTCCTGGGCCCCCATTTCACTCTGCCTTGAGCCCTGCCAGATACCAGACTTGTTTAAGCTGATTTTCTTATTTCATTTATCAAAGTGGGTCCCATTGTGTCTTCCTTGTGGCTCAATTCTACTTACACCCAGTCCCCAGCATGAATAACATTAGCTATTAAACCTACTCAGTTGGAATTTAGGTCACTCATTTTTTTTTTTAACTTTATTATTTTTGTATGTGTATGAATGTTACTGTCTGCATGCAGGTCTGTGCACCCGTGTTGTGCAATGCCTCGGAGGTCAGAAAGAGGTGTCGGTTTCCCCTGGAACTGGAGTCTCCTGGAATTGGAGTTACAGTTGGTTCTTAGCCGCTGCATGTGGGTGCTGGAGATCGAACCCGGGTCCTCTGTAAGAGCGGTCGGCGCTCTTAACCGCTAGGCCATCTCTCCAGCCTAGGTCACTCATTTTTGTTCCTTTGTTTCAAAAGAATGACTCTCCAACCTTAGTGGGAAAAAGGGAATTGTCAATAATAAAATAATGAGTGACTTTTTTTTTTTTTGCCTTTTTTTGAGACAGGGTCTCCCTGTAGGCCCAGCTGTCCTGGAATTTGCTCTGTAGACCAGGCTGGCCTTGAACTTACAGAGATCTGCCTGCCTCTGCCTCCGAGTGCTGTGATAACAGCGTGTTGTCACCAACATAGCATAACTGACATTTTTTTTTCTTCTCAAAGATTATAATCATCTTGGATGGATCTCTTTAAGGCAGAATCAAATACTACTTAGCTGATCAAATTGAGAATAACTTCTGAACAATTCAAGGTACACATTATAGAAATCAAACATTTTATGCATAAGGCATAATTTAGTTTGTCCACTGAATTATGGGTTGAACTGACTAATGAGTACCTGCCTTGAATCAGAATAAAATAAGCTACTTTTTAAAGGGGATGGGGGTATAAAATCAGGTATATGGCTCTACCCAGAAGAATGGAAACTATTAATTCTCTAAAATGTGCAGTATGTTTTATACAATCTTGTATGAGTAGCCCTAGGTTTGACCCCCCCAACACCAAAGAGAGGTTGAAGCCTCTCTCTCTCTCTCCTCTCTCTGGCTCTCACTCTCGCTCTGTGTGCAAGTGTATGTTTGTCCACATATAGACTGTGTATGTTCTTGCATCGGCTAAAGGTCGACCTCCAGTTTCATTTCTCTAGAGACAGCATTCACCTTGTGTCATTTTTGAGGCAAGGTCTCTCATTGGCATGGGGCTCACTGAGTAAGCAATGCGGATTGGCTAGCAAGCCCGGGCTCCTCCTGTGTCCACCGCCCCAGCTGTGGCACTTGCAAGCGCACACCACCACACCTGGCTTTTAAAAGTTGGGTGCCATGCTCAGACTCAAGCTCTCTTGCTCATGTGGCAAGCATGTCATGGGCTGAGCCAGTACCCTCTTTATCCTAGATCCCATGAACAATGGAGACTTTTAATGAGTGAAAAGAGGAAGGAAAACATTAGACCCAAACTTTTCTTTTTTTTTTTTTTTTTTGTCTTTTCGAGACAGGGGTCTCCCTGTAGCCCCAGCTGTCCTGGAACTCACTCCGTAGACCAGGCTGGCCTGAACTCAACAAAGATCCGCCGCCTCTGCCTCCCGAGTGCTAGGATTTAAAGGCGTGCTCCACCACGCCCGGGGCCCAAACTTTTCTTTTTTAAGCCAATTTTTATTGAAGCTCTGTGCATTTCATACAAAATTACATTACATGGGTGGAGAGATTGGCCTAGTGGTTAAGAGCACCGACTGCTCTTGCCAAGGACCAGGGTTTGATTTCCAGTACCCACATGCGCTAAGAACCGTCTTTAACTCCAGTTCCAGGTGAATCTGACAACCTCTTCTGACCTCCGCTTCCCACACCCACCAGGATCATGCATTCTGCCAAACATGTTTTTCATCTTTTCCTCAGTCTCTCTCAAAATTCTTGATTGCAGAAAGTTTACTGTTTCGAGCAGAAGTTTACCAGTTTCAGCTTTTTGATTTAGTCTTTTTGTGTTGTTTTCCTTCCAATATGCATCACTCCAAAATATGCAATATGAATGCCACATAATCATAGGTTTTACATCTTCAGCTTATTGTTGTTGTTTTTTAATAGGCTGAAAGATGTCATGTTTGAAGGGTCCTCCTTGGCAAGCCCAAACCACATCAGTCCTGCCCTTGTGCTCCACCACTGGGGTTATTCCCTTCCATGGTCACAAATGAGGTCCAGTAAGCACTGCGTTCCTGTCTTGATCTTCCTGTAACTGGTTCCATGACGCAGCCCGAGGTAGTCCAACATGGCAGTCTATACTCTGAAGAGGCGGAAACCCCAATAGTAGCAGCCACAAGCTGATGTCTCAGCAGTCCCCATTCTGCACTGAAGGTTTGGAGGATTCTTGGGAAGACATGAGTCTCATCCAAATTGGAAGTTCCAAACTTATTTTCAAATCAGGACACTGTTCTGCAAAATATTTTAGACTGTACTGATGGGAAAGCCAACTTTATGATTCAGTGAACTACTCCAGGAGTGTAGGTGACTTTTCAATCAGGTCACCAAACAGAAGTCCATTTTCTCAAGCACCGTTCATTCTGTCACCAGGAACATAATGTTTTGCTTTTTCTTTTCTCTGTTTCATCATATGCATGTGAGGATATAAAATCTCTCTGGATAGCAAGACAGCATTCACTATTCCCATCTATGTATGAACAAAATGGTTTGTGAAATAGATTTAATTATGGGATATTTCGAAATTGGTGGGGCTGCTGTCAGATCATGAGTGCTCACAAATCATATTTATTGCCAAACTTATACAATGATTTCAATTTGTTTGGTGTGGTTAAGAGCTAAGCCTCTGGCTTCTAAAAGCAAAACTTCCAGTGGAAGTTTTTATTTATTTTTTTATTTATTTTCGTATGTGTATGAATGTTACTTGTATTATTCATTTAATTTATTGTATTTTTGTCTTTTTTGAGACAGGGTCTCCCTGTAGCCCCCAGCTGTCCTGGAACTCACTTGTAGACCAGATGGCCTTGAACTCTACCATGTTGTCTTTATCTCGGCTCTGCCTCCCAAGTGCTGGGTATAATAGCAGCATTACACCATCGCTTTTTTTTTAAATGTGTATGGATGTTTTGCCTACATGTATTTAAGGGCACTTGTATCAAGAAAAGCCCACAGAGGCCAGAAAAGAGGGCGTCAGTATCTCCTCGAACTGGACATTATGATGGTTGTTACTGCCAGTGGGTTGGGGAACTTTAAACCCAGGTCCTCATGCGAGAGCTCATTTCTTAACATGAGCCATCTCTCCAGCCCCTATTTGTTTATTTCAACCAAACTATGGCTTTTAAAAATTAATCATATTCAGGCCGTGGCTTATCAGGTAAAGGTGTTCTCACTAAGCCTGATGACCTGAGTTAACTCCCTAAGGACCCACAATGGTGGAGGAGAGACCAGCTCCCACAAGTTGTCCTCTGACCTCTACTGCATGTTATAGCACGTTGTGTCCACCCCCCCCCAGGAAATAATCCAAGTAGTTCTTCAAAAATTAAATCATACTCAAGGTAAACACAGAAGATATCAACCATGTATTTTATTTTGGGAAGCGGGGATCTTTCGAGACAAAGAGTCTCCCTGTAGCCCCAGCTGTCCTGGAACTCACTCTGTAGTCCAGGCTGGCCTTGAACTCACAAAGATCCCCCTGCCTCTGCCTCTCAAGTGCTAGGATCAAAGGCATGTGCCACCACGCCTGGCCATAAAATATATATTTTAAAGAATTAAAAGTAAAGTGATCACCCTAGTCTCCTCTAAGAGCATCATCCATATCACAGCACATCCCCATGGAGTCCACACATGCCACTGAGGTAATCAGTATGCTGAAGTTTAGGATAAATTCCCTTCCTTTAAAAAATTTTATGATTTTTTATTTTATGTGTATGAGTATTTTTCCTGCATGTATTAAATACACCATGTGCGTGGCCAAGGAGGTCAGAAAAAGGCATCACATATCTGGAACTAGAGTTAAGGATGCGTGTTAGCTGCCTCATGGCTGCTAGAGCAGCCAATGTTCTTACTAACTGAGCTACCTTGCACCCCAGATCACCCCCTCTTAGCATAACCATTACCCATGTACTCGGCCAAATGTTTAGTTTTGCCTTTTCTGAACTCTGGTATGATCAGACTCATAGTGTATATTTTCTTCTGATTTGCTTCTTCCAATACTGTTTGTATCATCTGTATCAATGTGTGGAGAGACTCCCTCTTAGACCATCTCTTACCAGTATGTGATTATGTATTCTACACTTGGCAGATATTTGAATTGCTTTCAAAATTTTTTTATTCTGAACAATACTGCTATGAAAATAATACCCATGTTTCTGGGGTCTTATTACACTAGGCAAGGATCTAGGTTAAGGTATGCCATTCATATATGTGGATCTGTGTTGCGTTGTGATATAGTGGTGAGCATAGCTGCCTTCCATATATGTGGATCTATGTGCCACCAGATTTGCTGACTTTGTTTTGTATCTCAATATATCATATTACATTTATTTATTTTATTTATACATTTTATTTACTTTATTAGGAGAGGGATTTGCTTCTGTAGCCCAGGCTGACCTGGAACTGGCTATATAGCCAAGGCTGATGAATCTCAAAATTTCTTCTCTCTGCCTCCCCAGCATGGGCATTATAGGCAGGTGCCACAATGCTCATATTAACTTCATAAATTTTAATATCTGATTTGGCAAGTCCTCTAACTTATTCTTTTCCAAAAGCTTCTAGTCTAATTCTTGATTTTGTACTTTCATGTGAATTTTATGTACATATATATATATATATATATGTATGTATATTAATTTAGATAAGGTTTTATTATGTAGCTAAAGCTGGCCTGGAACATACTATAAAGTTTTTGCTGGTTATAGACTCATTATCCTCCTGCTTCAGCTCCAAGTGCTGGGATTACAGGAATGTGCCACCATGATTGGAAGAGGTGATGTTTTGCCTTTAGGAATATTAGGCAGGATGATCAAATCAGAATGAACAGATTCTATGTAGCTCTCCAGAGTTTCAGAATTTCCTAGAGTCCAGGCTTAGTGGTGCTTACCTTTTTAAATCCTAGCACTTGGAAGCAGAGGCAGGCAGACCTCTGTGAATGAGACTTTGGTTCTCAAAGGGAATTCCAAGCCAGTCAGGACTACATAGTAAGACTGTCTCAAAAAAACAAAACAAAAAAAAATAATTTTAATTAATTATATTTATTTTTTTTTTTTTTTTTTTTCTTGTTTTTTTTGTTGTTCTCTCCAACTTACATTGCTTTTATATATATAATATATATATATATATAATATTATATATAATATATATAATGGAGCTTAAGGAATGTCCCAGGTTTATACCAGCACTCTGTGTTCTGCTGGTATTGGAAGTTCTCATTAAATGTCTGCGCAACATAAAACCAGGACAAACAAACAACCCCCCCCCAAAAACAACCCTCAGAAAGGTGGTATGGCATATTCCTTAATTCCAGCCCTAGGAAGCAGAGACACATGGATCTCCATAAGACCAACTCCATCTAGATTTACATAGTAAGTTCCAGGCCAGCCGGTGCTACAGGAAGACTTGCTCACACAAAAACAGAGAGGGGGCGAGAAATTTCATAATTTGATTTTGATAGGCTCATCACTGGAAGCGTCAACTTCTTCACAGAAAAGAACTTGTACTCAAGTTGTATTATTATAACTGAATTATAATCATAACAGAAAATATTTTTAAAATTTTATTTATTATTTTATGTGTATGAGTGAGTCTCCCAGTAGCTGTCCAGGAACTCGCTCTGTTAGATCAGGCTGGCTTTGAACTCACAGAAGTCTGCCTGCCTCTGCCTCCCCAGTGCTGGGATTAAAGGCGTGCACCACCACACCCGGCCAGAAAATAATTTTACAATACACAAAAGAATAATTTTATCATGATTACCACTGTTAGTCTTGTCCTTTGATCTTCACATCTATTTGGCAATTCTGCTGCCTAAATTAGACATTTGGTATCATCAGTCACCTTTGAAATTCCCAACACAACAATCTTTCTGGCCATCTGCAAGATTGTCATGGAAATGGCTTGTATTCAGGAACTTGTCATTTTTCATACAATCTTAGAGGAACATTCTTTTGTGGCCCCACTCTTTTTCTTAAGACATTTCCTTTGATTACTCAGTGTTCCCAGTTTGTGGAAATAACTAAAATGAGTTACAGTTACCTTTCCGAGGCTTTGCCAAATTTGGCCTTTCCAGGGACCAGGTTATGGCTTCCTTCTGTGTTTGGATTTATATAGAGAGTCAGGATTTGCAGCGATTCCTAACGAAAGCAGGTCATTTTCATAAGGATGGAAATAGATCTATCTCATAATTACAAATACTATGAGGGGCTGGAGAGATGGCTCAGCGGTTAAGAGCACCGACTGCTCTTCAGAGGACCCTGGTTCGATTCCTAGCACCCACATGGAGGCTAAGAACCGTCTTAACTCCAGTTCCAGGGGAATCCGACGCCCCTCTTCTGACTCCCGCGGCATTGCACGAACACGGGTGCACCAACCTACAGGCAGACGAGACACTCATACACATAAAAAATAAATTTTAAAAAAAGTTAAAAAAATACTACGAGTTAGATTGTCTCTCTGCCTTCCACGTCACCTTTGGGTTTCCTTGTCTGTAAGAAGAAAGCAGGGTTTATAGACACAGCCTTTCCAATGCCTCCCCAGGGTAGTCCTGTTGATTCAGCACAGTCTCTCAAGAATTTGGGCTGATTCCTGGAGAGCTCCAGACTGAGTCTCCAACTGTCTTCTTCCTCCTTCAAGACAGGCGCCTGCAAGGTCCCTCAAACCGAAATGCTGCGCCCCAAAGTAAACCAGGGACAGGGCCCTGCCAGCTGGACCAGCTGCGGGAGCTTGGCTTTCCCGGCCAAGTGCATTCTGCATTTTAAAGGCCGGCCCTGTCACCCAGAGAAATACAACGAGGAGGGCGCCTGAGGTCAGGGCGGGACGGCGCCGCTCTTTTCTGGGCTGGGGATCCTGGGAAATATTTCGGGGTAGCTGCGAGTCACGCGGCCTTTGCACGGCAGGCATTGTGCAAGCGGGGCCGTGGCGGGGCGTCCGGGCGGGAAGCGGGGGAGGCTGCTCCGGGGCCAACTCCTTCTATCCAAATTCCCGGCCGCCGCTCAAGGTGCAGGCCGGATGGACGTGGGGGTTCCCGCGGCCCGTAGGGACCCGGGGCGGAGAGGAAGGAGAGCGAGTGGACCCCACGCAACACGTGCAACCCGCCGGGTGGAATCGGCTGCCCCCGCGGGCCTGCAACGAAGCCGGCGCGATGACTCACGGTTGCTCACTTTCTCTCCCTGGGACTGCACACCGTGACTAGGTGCTCCTAGAGGTTGGGGACAGGCTTGAGGGGGATCCAACGACGCAGATGCATATCCGGGTTTGCTGGACGCCACGCTGCATCCTTCTCTATTCTACAAGGACCTCTGCGTTGTGGCTGTGGCTCCATTGTGTCCCCAGTTGCTGTAACGATTTGGGGAGAAGAGGGCTGGAGAGCATCCAGTGTTCTGTTGAACCAGCTTGGAGGGTCAAATCAAGACAGAGTGTGGACAAGACCCGAACAAACTCCGTCCCAGA
The DNA here is from genome assembly GCA_009823505.1 of Rhizomys pruinosus. NCBI lineage: Eukaryota > Metazoa > Chordata > Mammalia > Rodentia > Spalacidae > Rhizomys > Rhizomys pruinosus. Next base: position 1,661,133 of record VZQC01001550.1, on the reverse strand, counting down.
CAAAAACCCAGCATACAAGTGGGGAAAGAAGTAAGAAGCCCCATCCTTCGCTGAGGACCTAACTTTGGGCAACTGATCCGCTGCTGGCCAAGGGGAGAGTTGGTCTTTAAGGGAGTGGACCAGAAGGCTCCAAACAGACTTCCAGTGCATAAACTCACACCATAGGGACATTTGGGACACAAACTTGATTTTTGGGAAGTGCTCTAATATATATGACAGAATGCATGAAATTGGGTAGAGAGGGGAGCATGTGGGGACTTCAAGGTAGGGGAGGGAGTCTAATCTATGATCAAGATGTATTTGTGAAAAAACACCAAGAATTTCAATAAAAACTCGGTGAAAATAGCTTGCCGGCTTGTTTTTCAGCTCATGTCTGTAATCCCAACATGTAGAAGACTGAGCGAAGAGGATTGCCGGGAGTTTAAGAGTAGATGGCCTGAGGCCGGGCGTGGTGCCGGTGGCGCGCCTTTAATCCTAGCATTTGGGAGGCAGAGAGGCAGGAGGATCTTTGTGAGTTCAAGGCCAGCCTGGTCTACAGATGAGTTCAGGACAGCTGGGGCTACAGGGAGGAGACTGTCTCGAAAAGACCAAAAAAAAAAAAAAAAAAAAAAAAAAAAAAAGACAGTAGATGTAGCCTGGAAGTATGGGAAGGAGAAAGTAGGAGAGAGGAGGAGATTAGGGAAGCAGAGGAGAAGAGGAGAGAGAGAGAGAAGAGATATCTGGGGCCCTATATTGACTGTGGGGCGGAGCCCTGCAGCGTCATCTATATAACACCCCAGTAGCTGACCAAGATGGAATTCAGTCAACCTAAAAATCACGTACCCCTGCCTGGTGTGGTGGGCATGCCTTAAAAAAAAAAAAAAAAAAAAAAAAAAAAAAAAAAAAAAAGAACTCAGTGCTAGGAATTAAACCCAGTGTCTGAACACATACTAGGTAAAAGCCTTACCACTGAACTATATGGCCTAGCTTGCTTTATTTCTTTATTTATTTACTTACTTACTTATATTTTTTGCTTTTAAAATTTTGAAACAAGTTGTCCAGGCTGGCCTTGAGCTCTGCCTCAGTTTTCAAGTAGTTAACAGGCCTGTGTGTCACCAAGGCCCTCTATCTTATTTTTTTTAATTAATGGTTGCATTGAACTGTGTAAAATGGATATACCATAGATGTTTTAGCCATTTTATTAAGAGACATTCAATAGTGTTTGCACACATTTTATTGAGGGGCACAAAAATCTTGTTTACAATTTAAATTTTTATTTATTTATTTTTAATATATTATTTCTATTTTATGAGTGCATTGCATGCATGTGTGTAAGTGTACCCATGTCATGCAATGCCCATGGACTCAGAAGAAGGCATCAGATTCCCCTGGAACTGGAGTTATGGATGGTTTAGCTGCTATCTGGGTCCTGGGAATCAAACCCAGGTCTTTTGTAAGAGTAGCGGGTACTGTGAACTGCCGAGCCCCTTGATTGACTTACTTTATGTGAGTGTACTACCTGCATGGATGAAAGTACACCTGAGTCGTGCAATGCTTGCAGAGGACAGAAGAAAAATGTGTCAGATCCCCCTGGGACTGGAGTCATGGATGTTTTTTAGCTGTGTGAGATTTGAACTTAAGTCTTCTGCAAGAGTAGCCTTAACACACTAACCTCTGTTTGCAGCTTATAATACTAATTTATGTATTATAAATTAATTTATTGTGTGTGTGCATGTGCCAGTGTGTTGGGGGTAGGTCAGAGGAGTTGGTTGTCTCTTACTGTAGGTTCAGGGGAAGTGTGTTACCCACTGAGCCACCTCACCACCCACCCCCAACTTGTTATTATGATAAACATAGCTTTTAAACGGACATTCTGTGTTTTGTTCTTTTGTGGGCTATTTTGTTTTGTGTTTGAGATATGGTCTTTGAAGGCTACGCTGGCCTGGAACTCACTGTGCAGCTCAGAGTGGCCTTGAACTCATGGCAGTGCTCCTACTTCAGCCTTAGAGTGCTCGAATTACAGGCACAAGCCATCACATGTGGCTCAAAACAGACTTTCTAACCTCCAGGCTTAGAATATATTTATAAATGTAATGATTCCGATTAAGACTTGCTATACTCATTGAATCTGTACAATTCTAATAGAAAAATCAATGTAAGACTTAAGCCTTTTATCTTGCCATCCAAGAATTTCTCCAGTATGATTGTGATTGTTTAGTATTTTATGTCTGTCTGTCTGTCTGTAGTGTGTATGTATGTATGCATTGGTGTATGTAAATGTACACATCTGTATGTGTAGGATCACATGTATGTGCATGTGAAGGTCAGAGGTCCATGTTGATGTCTTCCTTTATCTTGCTCCCCATTTTGTTTATTTATTTGTTTTGGGCCAGTGTCCCGTCCTGAGCCTGGAGCTCATCTGTTGGCAGACTAGGTAGGCAGCAAGCCCCAGCGATCCTGTCTCTGCTTCCTCACTGCCAAGACACCTGGCTTTTACATGAACCCAAACTCAAGCCCCTTGTGTTTGCATTGCCCAGTAAGCACTTTACTGACTGAGCTGTCACCACGACCTCGATCTTCCTATTTAATCCTCATCATACTTTTGCACAAACACATATCTAGCCAGATGTCAATAGAAGAGGCAGAGACATTTCTATGGCTCAGCCCAGGCTTCTCATCTCCCTGAGCAAGGCTCTCCTGCTCTCTTTGGCTTTCTTCCCTACCTTAGGCTTGTACCAAGAGTTGTCACCAAACACAGTCTCTACTCTGACCAGAACAAGGGGCAGTCTCTCACTAGATAGCCATCCCTGGGTCGATTTGCAGACTGAACCATGAGGGTCAAGAATGCAAGGAAAGATGTTTGATAGAAACCTGGGGACAAGGGTGACATACAAAGGGGAGACATGAGACAGAGTCCGGATGCTTCCGCAGCCCAGCACTGACCCTACTTCTTCCTGGGCCCCCATTTCACTCTGCCTTGAGCCCTGCCAGATACCAGACTTGTTTAAGCTGATTTTCTTATTTCATTTATCAAAGTGGGTCCCATTGTGTCTTCCTTGTGGCTCAATTCTACTTACACCCAGTCCCCAGCATGAATAACATTAGCTATTAAACCTACTCAGTTGGAATTTAGGTCACTCATTTTTTTTTAACTTTATTTATTTTTGTATGTGTATGAATGTACTGTCTGCATGCAGGTCTGTGCACCCGTGTTGTGCAATGCCTCGGAGGTCAGAAGAGGGTGTCGGATTCCCCTGGAACTGGAGTTCTCCTGGAATTGGAGTTACAGATGGTTCTCAGCCGCCATGTGGGTGCTGGAGATCGAACCCGGGTCCTCTGTAAGAGCGGTCGGCGCTCTTAACCGCTAGGCCATCTCTCCAGCCCTAGGTCACTCATTTTTGTTCCTTTGTTTCAAAAGAATGACTCTCCAACCTTAGTGGGAAAAAGGGAATTGTCAATAATAAAATAATGAGTGACTTTTTTTTTTTTTTNAAGGCATGCCCACCACACCAGGCAGGGGTACGTGATTTTTAGGTTGACTGAATTCCATCTTGGTCAGCTACTGGGGTGTTATATAGATGACGCTGCAGGGCTCCGCCCCACAGTCAATATAGGGCCCCAGATATCTCTTCTCTCTCTCCCCTCTCTCCTCTGTCTTCCCTAATCTCCCTCTCTCTCTCCTCCTTTCTCCTTCCCATACTTCCAGGCTCCATCTACTGTCGTTTTTTTTTTTTTTTTTTTTTTTTTTTGGTCTTATCGAGACAGTCCTCCCTGTAGCCCAGCTTGTCCTGAACTCATCTGTAGCACCAGGCTGGCTTGAACTCACAAACGATCCTCCTGCCTCTGCCTCCCAAATGCTAGGATAAAGGCCGCGCCACCCACCACGCCCGGCCTCAGGCCATCTACTCTTAAACTCCCGGCAATCCTCTTCGCTCAGTCTTCTACATGTTGGGATTACAGACATGAGTGAAAAACAGCCGGCAAGCTATTTTCACCGAGTTTTATTGAAATTTCTTGGGTGTTTTTTCCCAAATACATCTTGATCATAGTTAGACTCCCTCCCCTAACCTGAAGTCCCCACATGCGCTCCCCTCTCTACCAATTTCATGCATTCTGTCATATATATTAAGACTCCCAAAAAAATCAAGTTTGTGTCCCAAATGTCCCTATGGTGTGAGTTTATGCACTGGAAGTCTGTGTAGCCTTTCTGTTCCACTGCCCTTAAAGACCAACTTCCCCTTGGCCAGCAGCGGATCAGTTGCCCAAAGTTAGGTCCTCAGCGAAGGATGGGGCTTCTTACTTCTTTCCCCACTTGTATGCTGGGTTTTTGTCTGGGACGGAGTTTGTTCGGGTCTTGTCCACACTCTGTCTTGATTTGACCCTCCAAGCTGGTTCAACAGAACACTGGATGCTCTCCAGCCCTCTTCTCCCCACAATCGTACAGCACACTGGGGACACAATGCGAGCACAGCCACACGCAGAGGTCCTTGTAGAATAGAGAAGGATGCAGCGTGGCGTCCAGCAAACCCGGATATGCATCTGCGTCGTTGGATCCCCCTCAAGCCTGTCCCCAACCTCTAGGAGCACCTAGTCACGGTGTGCAGTCCCAGGGAGAGAAAGTGAGCAACCGTGAGTCATCGCGCCGGCTTCGTTGCAGGCCCGCGGGGGCAGCCGATTCCACCCGGCGGGTTGCACGTGTTGCGTGGGGTCCACTCGCTCTCCTTCCTCTCCGCCCCGGGTCCCTACGGGCCGCGGGAACCCCCACGTCCATCCGGCCTGCACCTTGAGCGGCGGCCGGGAATTTGGATAGAAGGAGTTGGCCCCGGAGCAGCCTCCCCCGCTTCCCGCCCGGACGCCCCGCCACGGCCCCGCTTGCACAATGCCTGCCGTGCAAAGGCCGCGTGACTCGCAGCTACCCCGAAATATTTCCCAGGATCCCCAGCCCAGAAAAGAGCGGCGCCGTCCCGCCCTGACCTCAGGCGCCCTCCTCGTTGTATTTCTCTGGGTGACAGGGCCGGCCTTTAAAATGCAGAATGCACTTGGCCGGGAAAGCCAAGCTCCCGCAGCTGGTCCAGCTGGCAGGGCCCTGTCCCTGGTTTACTTTGGGGCGCAGCATTTCGGTTTGAGGGACCTTGCAGGCGCCTGTCTTGAAGGAGGAAGAAGACAGTTGGAGACTCAGTCTGGAGCTCTCCAGGAATCAGCCCAAATTCTTGAGAGACTGTGCTGAATCAACAGGACTACCCTGGGGAGGCATTGGAAAGGCTGTGTCTATAAACCCTGCTTTCTTCTTACAGACAAGGAAACCCAAAGGTGACGTGGAAGGCAGAGAGACAATCTAACTCGTAGTATTTTTTTAACTTTTTTTAAAATTTATTTTTTATGTGTATGAGTGTCTCGTCTGCCTGTAGGTTGGTGCACCCGTGTTCGTGCAATGCCGCGGGAGTCAGAAGAGGGGCGTCGGATTCCCCTGGAACTGGAGTTAAGACGGTTCTTAGCCTCCATGTGGGTGCTAGGAATCGAACCAGGGTCCTCTGAAGAGCAGTCGGTGCTCTTAACCGCTGAGCCATCTCTCCAGCCCCTCATAGTATTTGTAATTATGAGATAGATCTATTTCCATCCTTATGAAAATGACCTGCTTTCGTTAGGAATCGCTGCAAATCCTGACTCTCTATATAAATCCAAACACAGAAGGAAGCCATAACCTGGTCCCTGGAAAGGCCAAATTTGGCAAAGCCTCGGAAAGGTAACTGTAACTCATTTTAGTTATTTCCACAAACTGGGAACACTGAGTAATCAAAGGAAATGTCTTAAGAAAAAGAGTGGGGCCACAAAAGAATGTTCCTCTAAGATTGTATGAAAAATGACAAGTTCCTGAATACAAGCCATTTCCATGACAATCTTGCAGATGGCCAGAAAGATTGTTGTGTTGGGAATTTCAAAGGTGACTGATGATACCAAATGTCTAATTTAGGCAGCAGAATTGCCAAATAGATGTGAAGATCAAAGGACAAGACTAACAGTGGTAATCATGATAAAATTATTCTTTTGTGTATTGTAAAATTATTTTCTGGCCGGGTGTGGTGGTGCACGCCTTTAATCCCAGCACTGGGGAGGCAGAGGCAGGCAGACTTCTGTGAGTTCAAAGCCAGCCTGATCTAAAGAGCGAGTTCCTGGACAGCTACTGGGAGACTCACTCATACACATAAAATAATAAATAAAATTTTAAAAATATTTTCTGTTATGATTATAATTCAGTTATAATAATACAACTTGAGTACAAGTTCTTTTCTGTGAAGAAGTTGACGCTTCCAGTGATGAGCCTATCAAAATCAAATTATGAAATTTCTCGCCCCCTCTCTGTTTTTGTGTGAGCAAGTCTTCCTGTAGCACCGGCTGGCCTGGAACTTACTATGTAAATCTAGATGGAGTTGGTCTTATGGAGATCCATGTGTCTCTGCTTCCTAGGGCTGGAATTAAGGAATATGCCATACCACCTTTCTGAGGGTTGTTTTTGGGGGGGGGTTGTTTGTTTGTCCTGGTTTTATGTTGCGCAGACATTTAATGAGAACTTCCAATACCAGCAGAACACAGAGTGCTGGTATAAACCTGGGACATTCCTTAAGCTCCATTATATATATTATATATAATATTATATATATATATATATTATATATATAAAAGCAATGTAAGTTGGAGAGAACAACAAAAAAAGACAATAAAAAAAAAAAAAAAAAAAATAAATATTAATTAATTAAAATTATTTTTTTTTGTTTTGTTTTTTTGAGACAGTCTTACTATGTAGTCCTGACTGGCTTGGAATTCCCTTTGAGAACCAAAGTCTCATTCACAGAGGTCTGCCTGCCTCTGCTTCCAAGTGCTAGGATTTAAAAAGGTAAGCACCACTAAGCCTGGACTCTAGGAAATTCTGAAACTCTGGAGAGCTACATAGAATCTGTTCATTCTGATTTGATCATCCTGCCTAATATTCCTAAAGGCAAAACATCACCTCTTCCAATCATGGTGGCACATTCCTGTAATCCCAGCACTTGGAGCTGAAGCAGGAGGATAATGAGTCTATAACCAGCAAAAACTTTATAGTATGTTCCACGGCCAGCTTTAGCTACATAATAAAACCTTATCTAAATTAATATACATACATATATATATATATATATATGTACATAAAATTCACATGAAAGTACAAAATCAAGAATTAGACTAGAAGCTTTTGGAAAAGAATAAGTTAGAGGACTTGCCAAATCAGATATTAAAATTTATGAAGTTAATATGAGCATTGTGGCACCTGCCTATAATGCCCATGCTGGGGAGGCAGAGAGAAGAAATTTTGAGATTCATCAGCCTTGGCTATATAGCCAGTTCCAGGTCAGCCTGGGCTACAGAAGCAAATCCCTCTCCTAATAAAGTAAATAAAATGTATAAATAAAATAAATAAATGTAATATTGATATATTGAGATACAAAACAAAGTCAGCAAATCTGGTGGCACATAGATCCACATATATGGAAGGCAGCTATGCTCACCACTATATCACAACGCAACACAGATCCACATATATGAATGGCATACCTTAACCTAGATCCTTGCCTAGTGTAATAAGACCCCAGAAACATGGGTATTATTTTCATAGCAGTATTGTTCAGAATAAAAAAATTTTGAAAGCAATTCAAATATCTGCCAAGTGTAGAATACATAATCACATACTGGTAAGAGATGGTCTAAGAGGGAGTCTCTCCACACATTGATACAGATGATACAAACAGTATTGGAAGAAGCAAATCAGAAGAAAATATACACTATGAGTCTGATCATACCAGAGTTCAGAAAAGGCAAAACTAAACATTTGGCCGAGTACATGGGTAATGGTTATGCTAAGAGGGGGTGATCTGGGGTGCAAGGTAGCTCAGTTAGTAAGAACATTGGCTGCTCTAGCAGCCATGAGGCAGCTAACACGCATCCTTAACTCTAGTTCCAGATATGTGATGCCTTTTTCTGACCTCCTTGGCCACGCACATGGTGTATTTAATACATGCAGGAAAAATACTCATACACATAAAATAAAAAATCATAAAATTTTTTAAAGGAAGGGAATTTATCCTAAACTTCAGCATACTGATTACCTCAGTGGCATGTGTGGACTCCATGGGGATGTGCTGTGATATGGATGATGCTCTTAGAGGAGACTAGGGTGATCACTTTACTTTTAATTCTTTAAAATATATATTTTATGGCCAGGCGTGGTGGCACATGCCTTTGATCCTAGCACTTGAGAGGCAGAGGCAGGGGGATCTTTGTGAGTTCAAGGCCAGCCTGGACTACAGAGTGAGTTCCAGGACAGCTGGGGCTACAGGGAGACTCTTTGTCTCGAAAGATCCCCGCTTCCCAAACATAAAATACATGGTTGATATCTTCTGTGTTTACCTTGAGTATGATTTAATTTTTGAAGAACTACTTGGATTATTTCCTGGGGGGGGGTGGACACAACGTGCTATAACATGCAGTAGAGGTCAGAGGACAACTTGTGGGAGCTGGTCTCTCCTCCACCATTGTGGGTCCTTAGGGAGTTAACTCAGGTCATCAGGCTTAGTGAGAACACCTTTACCTGATAAGCCACGGCCTGAATATGATTAATTTTTAAAAGCCATAGTTTGGTTGAAATAAACAAATAGGGGCTGGAGAGATGGCTCATGTTAAGAAATGAGCTCTCGCATGAGGACCTGGGTTTAAGTTCCCCAACCCACTGGCAGTAACAACCATCATAACTCTCCAGTTCGAGGAGATACGACGCCCTCTTTTCTGGCCTCTGTGGGCTTTTCTTGATACAAGTGCCCTTAAATACATGTAGGCAAAACATCCATACACATTTAAAAAAAAAGCGATGGTGTAATGCTGCTATTATACCCAGCACTTGGGAGGCAGAGCCGAGATAAAGACAACATGGTAGAGTTAAGGCCATCTGGTCTACAAGTGAGTTCCAGGACAGCTGGGGGCTACAGGGAGACCCTGTCTCAAAAAAGACAAAAATAAATAAATTAAATGAATAATACAAGTAACATTCATACACATACGAAAATAAATAAAAAAATAAATAAAAACTTCCACTGGAAGTTTTGCTTTTAGAAGCCAGAGGCTTAGCTCTTAACCACACCAAACAAATTGAAATCATTGTATAAGTTTGGCAATAAATATGATTTGTGAGCACTCATGATCTGACAGCAGCCCCACCAATTTCGAAATATCCCATAATTAAATCTATTTCACAAACCATTTTGTTCATACATAGATGGGAATAGTGAATGCTGTCTTGCTATCCAGAGAGATTTTATATCCTCACATGCATATGATGAAACAGAGAAAAGAAAAAGCAAAACATTATGTTCCTGGTGACAGAATGAACGGTGCTTGAGAAAATGGACTTCTGTTTGGTGACCTGATTGAAAAGTCACCTACACTCCTGGAGTAGTTCACTGAATCATAAAGTTGGCTTTCCCATCAGTACAGTCTAAAATATTTTGCAGAACAGTGTCCTGATTTGAAAATAAGTTTGGAACTTCCAATTTGGATGAGACTCATGTCTTCCCAAGAATCCTCCAAACCTTCAGTGCAGAATGGGGACTGCTGAGACATCAGCTTGTGGCTGCTACTATTGGGGTTTCCGCCTCTTCAGAGTATAGACTGCCATGTTGGACTACCTCGGGCTGCGTCATGGAACCAGTTACAGGAAGATCAAGACAGGAACGCAGTGCTTACTGGACCTCATTTGTGACCATGGAAGGGAAGAACCCCAGTGGTGGAGCACAAGGGCAGGACTGATGTGGTTTGGGCTTGCCAAGGAGGACCCTTCAAACATGACATCTTTCAGCCTATTAAAAAACAACAACAATAAGCTGAAGATGTAAAACCTATGATTATGTGGCATTCATATTGCATATTTTGGAGTGATGCATATTGGAAGGAAAACAACAAAAAAGACTAAATCAAAAAGCTGAAACTGGTAAACTTCTGCTCGAAACAGTAAACTTTCTGCAATCAAGAATTTTGAGAGAGACTGAGGAAAAGATGAAAAACATGTTTGGCAGAATGCATGATCCTGGTGGGTGTGGGAAGCGGAGGTCAGAAGAGGTTGTCAGATTCACCTGGAACTGGAGTTAAAGACGGTTCTTAGCGCATGTGGGTACTGGAAATCAAACCCTGGTCCTTGGCAAGAGCAGTCGGTGCTCTTAACCACTAGGCCAATCTCTCCACCCATGTAATGTAATTTTGTATGAAATGCACAGAGCTTCAATAAAAATTGGCTTAAAAAAGAAAAGTTTGGGCCCCGGGCGTGGTGGAGCACGCCTTTAAATCCTAGCACTCGGGAGGCAGAGGCGGCGGATCTTTGTTGAGTTCAGGCCAGCCTGGTCTACGGAGTGAGTTCCAGGACAGCTGGGGCTACAGGGAGACCCCTGTCTCGAAAAGACAAAAAAAAAAAAAAAAAAGAAAAGTTTGGGTCTAATGTTTTCCTTCCTCTTTTCACTCATTAAAAGTCTCCATTGTTCATGGGATCTAGGATAAAGAGGGTACTGGCTCAGCCCATGACATGCTTGCCACATGAGCAAGAGAGCTTGAGTCTGAGCATGGCACCCAACTTTTAAAAGCCAGGTGTGGTGGTGTGCGCTTGCAAGTGCCACAGCTGGGGCGGTGGACACAGGAGGAGCCCGGGCTTGCTAGCCAATCCGCATTGCTTACTCAGTGAGCCCCATGCCAATGAGAGACCTTGCCTCAAAAATGACACAAGGTGAATGCTGTCTCTAGAGAAATGAAACTGGAGGTCGACCTTTAGCCGATGCAAGAACATACACAGTCTATATGTGGACAAACATACACTTGCACACAGAGCGAGAGTGAGAGCCAGAGAGAGGAGAGAGAGAGAGAGGCTTCAACCTCTCTTTGGTGTTGGGGGGGTCAAACCTAGGGCTACTCATACAAGATTGTATAAAACATACTGCACATTTTAGAGAATTAATAGTTTCCATTCTTCTGGGTAGAGCCATATACCTGATTTTATACCCCCATCCCCTTTAAAAAGTAGCTTATTTTATTCTGATTCAAGGCAGGTACTCATTAGTCAGTTCAACCCATAATTCAGTGGACAAACTAAATTATGCCTTATGCATAAAATGTTTGATTTCTATAATGTGTACCTTGAATTGTTCAGAAGTTATTCTCAATTTGATCAGCTAAGTAGTATTTGATTCTGCCTTAAAGAGATCCATCCAAGATGATTATAATCTTTGAGAAGAAAAAAAAATGTCAGTTATGCTATGTTGGTGACAACACGCTGTTATCACAGCACTCGGAGGCAGAGGCAGGCAGATCTCTGTAAGTTCAAGGCCAGCCTGGTCTACAGAGCAAATTCCAGGACAGCTTTGGGCCTAAGGGAGACCCTGTCTCAAAAAAAGGCGGCTATGAAGGTGAGGGCTGCCATAGGTCTGTTCTGCCCAGGCTATGAAGGTGAGGGCTGCCATAAGTCTTTTCTGCCCAGGCTATGAAGGTGAGGGTTGGAAGGGAAACCATTGGTTTTAGAAACATGGTATGTACAAAAACAAAACAAAACCCAGCATCTGACAAATGCAGCAGTCAGAACTCAGTATTGAATAACATCACCTATGCTCACCACTCCTCACTAAGGAAATTGTTACTATTTTAAGTTTTGCTTAAGAAATTTTTTCTATGGCTCAACAGTTAAGAGCATGTACTGCTCTTGCAGGGGACCTGAGTTCTACTCCTAGCACCCTTGTCCTGTGCCTCACAACCATCTGTAGCCCCTGCTCCAGGGGATCTTGTGCCTCTGTCCTCCATGGTACCCACATTTGCATTTACACAGACACTCATAATTAAAAATAATTAAAAATTTAAATTTGTATTTTTTTGTGCATGTGTCTTTTGCCTGCATGTATGTAAGTACACCACATGTGCAGTGTCCACAGAGGTCAGAATACAGCTGGAATTGGAGTTACTGGTAGTTGTTAGTTGCCATGTGAATTCTGGGAACCGAACTCAGGCCTCTACAAGAGCATCCAGCCCCCCCAGCTGCCCCCCTGAAAATGAAATATTAAAAAAAGCCTTTTTTTTTTTTTTGTCTTTTCGAGACAGGGTCTCCCTGTAGCCCCAGCTGTCCTGGAACTCACTCCGTAGACCAGGCTGGCCTTGAACTCACAAAGATCCGCCTGCCTCTGCCTCCCGAGTGCTAGGATTAAAGGCGTGCTCCACCACGCCCGGCCCAAACTTTTCTTTTTTAAGCCAATGTTTTATTGAAGCTCTGTGCATTTCATACAAAATTACATTACATGGGGGTGGAGAGATTGCCTAGTGGTTAAGAGCACCGACTGCTCTTGCCAAGGACCAGGGTTTGATTTCCAGTACCCACATGGCGGCTAAGAACCGTCTTTAACTCCAGTTCCAGGTGAATCTGACAACCTCTTCTGACCTCCGCTTCCCACTACCCACCAGAGCTCATGCATTCTGCCAAACATGTTTTTCATCTTTTCCTCAGTCTCTCTCAAAATTCTTGATGCAGAAGTTTACTGTTTCGAGCAGAAGTTCACCATTTCAGTTCTTTGATGTAGTCTTTTATGTTGTTATTCCTTCCAATATGCATCACTCCAAAATATGCACATATGAATGCCACATATATCATAGGTTTTAGCATCTTCAGCTTATGTTGTTGTTTTTTAATTAGGCTGAAAGATGTCATGTTTGAAGGCTCCTCCTTGGCAAGCCCAAACCACCATCAGTCCTGCCCTTGTGCTCCACACTGGGGTTTTCCCTTCCCATGGTCACCAAATGAGGTCCAGTAAGCACTGCGTCCTGTCTTGATCTTCCTGTACTGGTCTCCATGACGCAGCCCGGGTAGTCCAACAATGGCAGTCTATACTCTGAAGAGGCGGAAACCCCAGTAGTAGCAGTCCACAAGCTGGATGTCTCAGCAGTCCCCATCTGGCACTGAAGGTTTGGAGGATTCTTGGAGAGACATGAGTCTTCAGTCCATATTGGAAGGTTCCAAACTTATTTTCAAATCAGGACACTGTTCTGCAAAATATTTTAGACTGTACTGATGGGAAAGCCAACTTTATGATTCAGTGAACTACTCCAGGAGTGTAGGTGACTTTTCAATCAGGTCACCAAACAGAAGTCCATTTTCTCAAGCACCGTTCATTCTGTCACCAGGAACATAATGTTTTGCTTTTTCTTTTCTCTTGTTTCATCATATGCATGTGAGGATATAAAATCTCTCTGGATAGCAAGACAGCATTCACTATTCCCATCTATGTATGAACAAAATGGTTTGTGAAATAGATTTAATTATGGGATATTTCGAAATTGGTGGGGCTGCTGTCAGATCATGAGTGCTCACAAATCATATTTATTGCCAAACTTATACAATGATTTCAATTTGTTTGGTGTGGTTAAGAGCTAAGCCTCTGGCTTCTAAAAGCAAAACTTCCAGTGGAAGTTTTTATTTTATTTTTTTATTTATTTTCGTATGTGTATGAATGTACTGTATTTATTCATTTATTTATTTATTTTTGTCTTTTTGAGACAGGGTCTCCCTGTAGCCCCAGCTGTCCTGGAACTCACTTTGTAGACCAGGCTGGTCTTGAACTCACAGTGATCTGCTTGCTTCTGCCTCCCAAGTGCTGGGATTAATAGCATGCATTACCACGCTCGCTTTTTTTTTAAATGTGTATGAGTGTTTTGCCTACATGTATGTAAGTGCACTTGTATCAAGAAAAGCCCACAGAGGCCAGAAGAGGGCGTCGGATCTCCTCGAACTGGAATTATGATGGTTGTTAGCTGCCACGTGGGTCTGGGAATTAAACCCAGGTCCTCTGGGAGAGCTCAGTGTTCTTTACCATGGAGCCATCTCTCCAGCCCCTATTTGTTTTATTTTTCAACCAACTATGGCTTTTAAAAATTAATCATATTCAGGCCGTGGCTTATCAGGTAAAGGTGTTCTCACTAAGCCTGATGACCTGAGTTTAATCCCTAGGACCCACATGGTGGAGGGAGAGAACCAGCTCCCACAGTTGTCCTCTGACCTCTACTGCATGTTATAGCACGTTGTGTCCACCCCCCCCCAGGAAATAATCCAAGTAGTTCTTCAAAAATTAATCATACTCATAGGTAAACACAGAAGATATCAACATGTATTTTATTTTGGGAGCGGGGGGATCTTTTCGAGACAGAGTCTCCCTGTAGCCCCAGCTGTCCTGGAACTCACTCTGTAGTCCAGGCTGGCCTTGAACTCACAAAGATCCCCCTGCCTCTGCCTCTCAAGTGCTAGGATCAAAGGCATGTGCCACCACGCCTGGCCATAAATATATATTTTAAAGAATTAAAAGTAAAGTGATCACCCTAGTCTCCTCTAAGAGCATCATCCATATCACAGCACATCCCCATGGAGTCCACACATGCCACTGAGGTAATCAGTATGCTGAAGTTTAGGATAATCATCCCTTCCTTTAAAAAATTTTATATTTTTATTTTATGTGTATGAGTATTTTTCCTGCATGTATGTAAATACACCATGTGCCTGTCTGGTGACCAAGGAGGTCAGAAGAAGGCATCACATTATCTGGAACTAGAGTTAAGGATGCGTGTTAGCTGCCTCATGGCTGCTAGAGCAGCCAATGTTCTTTACTACTGAGCTACCTGCACCCCAGATCACCCCCTCTTAGCATAACCATTACCCATGTACTCGGCCAAATGTTTAGTTTTGCCTTTTCTGAACTCTGGTATGATCAGACTCATAGTGTATATTTTCTTCTGATTTGCTTCTTCCAATACTGTTTGTATCATCTGTATCAATGTGTGGAGAGACTCCCTCTTAGACCATCTCTTACCAGTATGTGATTATGTATTCTACACTTGGCAGATATTTGAATTGCTTTCAAAATTTTTTTATTCTGAACAATACTGCTATGAAAATTAATACCCATGTTTCTGGGGTCTTATTACACTAGGCAAGGGATCTAGGTTAAGGTATGCCATTCATATATGTGGATCTGTGTTGCGTTGGTGATATAGTGGTGAGCATAGCTGCCTTCCATATATGTGGATCTATGTCTGTCCTCTCCAGATTTGCTGACTTTGTTTTGTATCTTGTACCAATACATACGAGCTTATTATTATTTTATACATTTTATTTACTTTATTTAGGAGAGGGATTTGCTACTGTAGCCCAGGCTGACCTGGAACTGGCTATATAGCCAAGGCTGATGAACTCAAAATTCTTCTGCCTCTGCCTCCCCAGCATGGGCATTATAGGCAGGTGCCACAATGCTCATATTAACTTCATAAATTTTAATATCTGATTTGGCAAGTCCTCTAACTTATTCTTTTCCAAAAGCTTCTAGTCTAATTCTTGATTTTGTACTTTCATGTGAATTTTATGTACATATATATATATATATATATGTATGTATATATTTTAGATAAGGTTTTATTATGTAGCTAAAGCTGGCCTGGAACATACTATAAAGTTTTTGCTGGTTATAGACTCATTATCCTCCTGCTTCAGCCTCCTAAGTGCTGGGATTACAGGAATGTGCCACCATGATTGGAAGAGGTGATGTTTTGCCTTTAGGAATATTAGGCAGGATGATCAAATCAGAATGAACAGATTCTATGTAGCTCTCCAGAGTTTCAGAATTTCCTAGAGTCCAGGCTTAGTGGTGCTTACCTTTTTAAATCCTAGCACTTGGAAGGCAGAGGCAGGCAGACCTCTGTGAATTAGAGACTTTGGTTCTCAAAGGGAATTCCAAGCCAGTCAGGACTACATAGTAAGACTGTCTCAAAAAAACAAAACAAAACAAAAATAATTTAATTAATTAAAAAAAGAAAGTAATTTATTTTCTTGTCTAATAAGTATACTTTCAAAGATTTTCTTGTAATAGCATTAGCTTTTTATATATATAATATATAAGATATATATAGTATATATTATTATTATATATATATAATGGAGCTTAAGGAATGTCCCAGGGGTTTATACCAGCACTCTGTGTTCTGCTGGTATTGGAAGTTCTCATTAAATGTCTGCGCAACATAAAACCAGACAAACAAACAACCCCCCCCCAAACAACCTCAGAAAGGTGGTATGGCATATTCCTTTAATCCCAGCCCTAGGGAAGCAGAGACACATGGATCTCCATAAGACCAACTCCATCTAGATCTACATAGTAAGTTCCAGGCCAGCCGGTGCTACAGGGAGACCCTGGCTCACAAAAACAGAGAGGGGGCGAGAAATTTCATAATTTGATTTTGATAGGCTCATCACTGGAAGCGTCAACTTCTTCACAGAAAAGAACTTGTACTCAAGTTGTATTATTATAACTGAATTATAATCATAACAGAAAATATTTTTTAAAATTTTATTTATTATTTTATGTGTATGAGTGAGTCTCCCAGTAGCTGTCCAGGAACTCGCTCTGTAGATCAGGCTGGCTTTGAACTCACAGAGATCTGCCTGCCTCTGCCTCCCCAGTGCTGGGATTAAAGGCGTGCACCACCACACCCGGCCAGAAAATAATTTTTACAATACACAAAAGAATAATTTTATTCATGATTACCACTGTTAGTCTTGTCCTTTGATCTTCACATCTATTTGGCAATTCTGCTGCCTAAATTAGACATTTGGTATCATCAGTCACCTTTGAAATTCCCAACACAACAATCTTTCTGGCCATCTGCAAGATTGTCATGGAAATGGCTTGTATTCAGGAACTTGTCATTTTTCATACAATCTTAGAGGAACATTCTTTTGTGGCCCCACTCTTTTTCTTAAGACATTTCCTTTGATTACTCAGTGTTCCCAGTTTGTGGAAATAACTAAAATGAGTTACAGTTACCTTTCCGAGGCTTTGCCAAATTTGGCCTTTCCAGGGACCAGGTTATGGCTTCCTTCTGTGTTTGGATTTATATAGAGAGTCAGGATTTGCAGCGATTCCTAACGAAAGCAGGTCATTTTCATAAGGATGGAAATAGATCTATCTCATAATTACAAATACTATGAGGGGCTGGAGAGATGGCTCAGCGGTTAAGAGCACCGACTGCTCTTGCAGAGGACCCTGGTTCGATTCCTAGCACCCACATGGAGGCTAAGAACCGTCTTTAACTCCAGTTCCAGGGGAATCCGACGCCCTCTTCTGACTCCCGCGGCATTGCACGACACGGGTGCACCAACCTACAGGCAGACGAGACACTCATACACATAAAAAATAAATTTTAAAAAAAGTTAAAAAAATACTACGAGTTAGATTGTCTCTCTGCCTTCCACGTCACCTTTGGGTTTCCTTGTCTGTAAGAAGAAAGCAGGGTTTATAGACACAGCCTTTCCAATGCCTCCCCAGGGTAGTCCTGTTGATTCAGCACAGTCTCTCAAGAATTTGGGCTGATTCCTGGAGAGCTCCAGACTGAGTCTCCAACTGTCTTCTTCCTCCTTCAAGACAGGCGCCTGCAAGGTCCCTCAAACCGAAATGCTGCGCCCCAAAGTAAACCAGGGACAGGGCCCTGCCAGCTGGACCAGCTGCGGGAGCTTGGCTTTCCCGGCCAAGTGCATTCTGCATTTTAAAGGCCGGCCCTGTCACCCAGAGAAATACAACGAGGAGGGCGCCTGAGGTCAGGGCGGGACGGCGCCGCTCTTTTCTGGGCTGGGGATCCTGGGAAATATTTCGGGGTAGCTGCGAGTCACGCGGCCTTTGCACGGCAGGCATTGTGCAAGCGGGGCCGTGGCGGGGCGTCCGGGCGGGAAGCGGGGGAGGCTGCTCCGGGGCCAACTCCTTCTATCCAAATTCCCGGCCGCCGCTCAAGGTGCAGGCCGGATGGACGTGGGGGTTCCCGCGGCCCGTAGGGACCCGGGGCGGAGAGGAAGGAGAGCGAGTGGACCCCACGCAACACGTGCAACCCGCCGGGTGGAATCGGCTGCCCCCGCGGGCCTGCAACGAAGCCGGCGCGATGACTCACGGTTGCTCACTTTCTCTCCCTGGGACTGCACACCGTGACTAGGTGCTCCTAGAGGTTGGGGACAGGCTTGAGGGGGATCCAACGACGCAGATGCATATCCGGGTTTGCTGGACGCCACGCTGCATCCTTCTCTATTCTACAAGGACCTCTGCGTGTGGCTGTGGCTCCTTGTGTCCCCAGTGTGCTGTAACGCATTGTGGGGAGAAGAGGGCTGGAGAGCATCCAGTGTTCTGTTGAACCAGCTTGGAGGGTCAAATCAAGACAGAGTGTGGACAAGACCCGAACAAACTCCGTCCCAGACAAAAACCCAGCATACAAGTGGGGAAAGAAGTAAGAAGCCCCATCCTTCGCTGAGGACCTAACTTTGGGCAACTGATCCCTGCTGGCCAAGGGAGAGTTGGTCTTTAAGGGAGTGACCAGATAGGCTCACCAGACTCCAGTGCATAAACTCACACCAAGGGACATTTGGGGACACAAACTTGATTGGAGTCCTTAATATATATGACAGAATGCATGAAATTGGGTGAGAGGGGAGGCTGTGGGGACTTCAGGTTAGGGGAGGGAGTCTAACTATGATCAAGATGTATTTGTGAAAAACACAAGAATTCAATAAAACTTCGGGAAAATAGCTTGCCGGCTGTTTTCAGCTCATGTCTGTAATCCCAACATGTAGAAGACTGAGCGAAGAGGATTGCCGGGAGTTTAAGAGTAGATGGCCTGAGGCCGGGCGTGGTGGGTGGCGCGAGCCTTTAATCCTAGCATTTGGGAGGCAGAGAGGCAGGAGGATCTTTGTGAGTTCAAGGCCAGCCTGGTCTACAGATTGAGTTCTAGGACAGCTGGGGCTACAGGGAGACTGTCTTCGAAAAGACAAAAAAAAAAAAAAAAAAAAAAGACAGTAGAGAGCCTGGACATGTATGGGAAGGAGAAAGGGAGGGAGAGAGAGGGAGATAGGGAGACAGAGGAAGAGGGAGAGAGAGAGAGAGAGATATCTGGGCCCTATATTGACTGTGGGGCGGAGCCCTGCAGCGTCATCTATATAACACCCCAGTAGCTGACCAAGATGGAATTCAGTCAACCTAAAAATCACGTACCCCTGCCTGGTGTGGTGGGCATGCCTTAAAAAAAAAAAAAAAAAACCCCACAAACCAAAAATCACGTACCCCTATCTCATCTAATTACTGACAGGCACGAGCTAGGGGCTCGCGGAGTTTTGGCCACTTCTCAGGACCACGCGCCTCCGTTTTCCTCCCGGAGGCTCCAACGTGACTTTCTGGGACCTGCGGGCGGTGGCGTGGGCGGGACCTCCCGGAAAGGCAGCGGCTGCGCACTGCGGCGGGGGTTCCCTGCTGGCCAGTCTGGTCTTCTGGAAACTCCGGGAAAAGTAGTGAGCATGTGCTTCCGGCTGTGCAAAGTCCAGGAAATGTGAGTCTTAGATCGCTGAAACTTAGGCCTCCAGAGCACTTTGCAGGGTCCTCAAGACCTTTGGCGGGGGCGGGGGAGCATTTGTCCTGAAAGCAAGAGATTAGTAGAATTTTAACATAAGAGCTTGGAGATTAGCCAGTCAGTTTGTTTGGATAACACCGCTCAATAAAACAGCTGTTTGCTTTTTTTTCCTCCCACGGTTTTATTTTGTGAATCAAGGCGAAAATATCTGTGTAGACATTCTCCTTTGATACACTGGAGTGTAGAGGGATCTCAACAGCCTGTTGGTAGAGTTGGAGCCCCAAAGAGAAATCAGAGGAAGAAGGAAACGTCTCTATCCTCTACAAACCGTTTCTTGTAAAAATCACAAATAAGGACTTCTCATAGAAAAGGCATATATATGTTTTTTAAAACCAGAAAGAAAAAAAATGGAATAGCACCGCCCCCAGACTCACTATTAACAGTCTGACGCGTATTACATGAAGTCATGTAGAGCACAATGCTTCCTTCCTAACCTTTCTCTTTAGATCAAACATCACTAAATGTGAGCCATATGTGTCTTTAAGAGTTATTGAAGTATTGTGTCACACGCTCACTTAATGCCCTATTGAAGAGCTTCAAGTTGCATATCGAATCTTGCTATTTAAATAGGACTTGAGTGTACAGCCTTGTAGCTAAATCTTTGGTTACATAAGGTAAATTTCTTTTTCTTTTCTTTTCTTTTTTTTTTTTTTTTCCCCTGGTTGTTAGCCGTAGCCTTTAACCACTGCGCTATCCCTCCAGCCTGGTAAATTTCTTAAAAGCCATAATGGCTTAGGTTCAGAGTTGCCAAGAATTGTCTTGACAGCTTTATGGCTTCTTCTCCCATCTCCACACACTTTCGAGATCACTATGGATTATTTTATATATAAATATTTTAATTTTATTAATTTTTTATGTGATGAATGTTCTGTCTGCATGTAGGTTTGTGCACCCGTGTTGTGCAATGCCGTGGAGGTCAGAAGAGGGTGTTGGATTCCCCTGGAACTGGAGTTCTCCTGGAATTGGAGTTTCAGACGGTTCTCGGCCGCCATGTGGGTGCTGGGGATCGAACCCGGGTCCTCTGTAAGAGCATTCTGCGCTCTTAACCGCTAGGCCATCTCTCCAGCCCCTCACTACGGAGTTATTTTGAGTACCTATCACACAACAAATGTGCCAGGAGACAGAGTGCACCACAGCACAGAAATCAATAAACGGAGTTGATGATGCTATTAATGTTAGAGAAAGCCTTGGACAGCCAGGTCCTGAGTTTGAGGTCCTGAAGGAGCAGTACATGTTTCAGATCAGTGGGTTTCAGGGGAGCAGGGTTGTGGGTATCGTTCCAGGAACGAGCAGTCAAGGGAGTTTCCTGTACAGAAACTTGAATCCTGAGAGTCTGTATGTGTGTTTGCTTGGGAAATGGAGAGTTCACTCATGCAGGTACTTGTACTTGGAATAGAGTTAGGAAGTAGGGCAGGAAGGTAAGGCAACACAGCAGGCTATTTCGGTAAAAAGTGTGGGGGCCTATGGAGTACAGGTCAGAAGTAGAGCTTCATGTATGACAAGTGTTGGGCTCTGGGTTCAATCCCAGTAACAAAAATAAAGTTGACATTTAATCAGACAGCCACACAGCAATCAGAGATAGGTAGATAGATAATTTATGAAATTTTCAAGGTTATAATGAATGTGGATTCCAACACTTAACCCACCAAAGAGCTCTGACTTCAGTGAACCCACAAAACCATTCCTACAGAGAAAAAAAAAAAACACAGAAGAAGAGGAAGGAAATATCCCCAAAGAATGTTGAAAAGTTCAAGGAATCCCAGTTTCACTGGCAGCGGCTGCCATGCCCCTCACACTTGGGCAATGTACAGTGTACAGAGCATATAACATTAGCAAATGTCTCTTTTTCTACTTAAAATTTATTTATTTATAACTATTGTGTATTAGAGAGCGAGGGACCACTTTTAGGAACTGGTTTTGTCTTTTAACTCTAAGTTCCAGGGACTGAGCTCAGGTTGTCAGGCTGTGCTTTATATGTCTTACTGTGACGTCCCTCGATGATGGACTGTGGCATGTAAAATGCAATAACTGCTTCCCTCTCCTAAGTTTCTTTCGGTCAGAGTGTTTATCACAGCCACAGGACGAAATTAGAGCACACGGTATGTCATTCCTTTCACCAATTCTGTAAAATTCTTAGCTATTCTCTCCAAGTATTGCATTTGCTGTCATTTGTCTATGTCAATGAACAATTCGGATTACATGTCTGTTAGACCCAAGTGTCAGTGTCATTCAAACCTTCACACTTTTCTTCCACAGAACATGTCTTCATGTTCTCTGCACTGCATTTAGGATAGTTTTTAGGATTTGCTTTCTAGTTGGGGCGTTCTTTCTTCAACTGGGTGGAATCTCTTTTCAGTTTGAGTCTTTAATATCTCTTTTCATTTCTAGATCTATTACAGATCTCATTGGACAATTTTGTGTATTCTCTTGTTTCTTGCTTGGATTTTTCAGGCTTTTATTTCTTTTAAAAACATTTTTATTAAAGTTTTGTGTATTCAATACATTATTTTTCGTTCCAATATAGACTCATTTCCCTTTCTATATCCCCTACCCCACCCGAGTTTATGCATTCTGCCATACATGTCTTATATCTTTTCCTTTTTAAAGTTTTTCAAAGCAGAGGATTATTGTTTTTGGGAGAACTTTACTATTTCAGTTGGTTCTTTGTCTCACTTCTTTTGTTGTTGCTGTTCCCTCCAATTTGTATTGCTTCAACATATGCATATATATATATATGTGTGTGTGTTTGTATGTGTGTGTGTGTGTGTCACCCTATACTACCATTATGTCATCTTAAACTGTATGGCTGGGCATGGTGGCACACGCCTTTAACCTCAGCCCTCCAGCCCCCGGGAGGCAGAGGCAGGGGGATCTTTGTGAGTTCAAGGCCAGCCTGGTCTACAGAGTGAGTTCCAGGACAGCTGGGGCTACAGGGAGACCCTGTCTCAAAAAGACTAAAAAAAAAAAAAAACAAAAAAAACCCCACTGTATGTTATTTACAAATCATATTTTGGGATTCACATGTTTCCCTTTTAATTTTATATGACTCTAAAATATGCATACATACTCTCCAACCATATACCAAAATGACAAAGTCTGAAAATAAGTTAAAGGTTAACTCTAGAGCCCATTAAGGGATTTACATTATAAGAGCATAGTTGCTTTCAAATAAAGAGAACTATAACATTAACGTTGTTCAGTTTCAGGCTTTTATTTCTTTTTTTAAATTTTTTATTTATTTTTTATGTGTATGAATGTACTGTCTGCATGTAGGTTTGTGTACCCACGTGAGAAGAGGGTGTCAGATTACCCTGGAAGAAGGTGTCAGATTCCCCTGGAACTGGAGTTAAATACGGTTCTCAACCGCCATGTGGGTGCTGGGGATCGATCCCAGGTCCTCTGCAAGAGTAGTTGGTGCTCTTAACCGCTAGGCCATCTCTCCAGCCCCCAGGCTTTTATTTCTTACAATTACAATTTTCAAGGTAAAATGATCTGTTCCCTGAGCTCTGGGCTTCCACCAGGAGGAAGTAAGAAGATTGCTGGATTAATCTTTGCATCAGATAGAGCACCCCTTCCTATGGTGAAGCGTGCTGTGGTCAGGGATTAAGAGGGAGGCCACATCTCCCACATCAACTGCAACATCCCATTATGAGTTCACACAGCCTGGCACCCCAAGGAAGCTGGGGCTACAGGGAGACCCTGTCTTGAAAAAGATTAAAAAAAAAAAAGGGAGAGAGCTCCATTGTGGCACCCTTTTCCAGCTGTCTTGGAACTCACTCTGTAGACCAGGCTGGCCTTGAACTCACAAAGATCCGCCTGCCTCTGCCTCCCAAGTGCTAGGATTAAAGGCGTGTGCCACCACGCCTGGCATTTATTTATTTCTTTATGTGTATGAATGTACTGTCTGCATGCAGGTTTGTGCGCCCATGTTGTGCAATGCCTGGGAGGTCAGAAGGGGGTGTCAGATTCCCCTGGAACTGGAGTTCTCCTGGAAATGGAATTTCAGATGGTTCTCAGCTGCCATGTGGTGCTGGGGATCGAACCTGGGTCCTCTGTAAGAGCAGTTAGCGCTCTTAACCACTAGGCCATCTCTCCAGCCCGAGCTCTCACTTTTATAGGTATGAATGCTAGCTAGCTTCAACTATCTGAACTAGGCAGGAAGTAGGCTCTTCTGCTAGGAATGCCAGCCCTAATTTACTTTGTCTTGAAATATATACAAATTGTTTGTGGTAGCTACAGCAATGATACTCTCCTTGGTGTGCCAGGCTGTGTGAAGGATTTTCTTGTTGAAGTCTAGGCTATCAACACTTATTTCATCTTTCTTTTCCTTGCTGATTGCACAGACTTTGTGTGGATTCAAAACTGTTTAAGGCTCATTGTTTTCTTGTGATGGTTTTAGGGTTATATCTCGCTTTATGTTTGAAGACATTATTGTAGGAGCCAGTCATGAACACACTGTCAGATCCATTCCAACAACATTCAAATTTGTCAAATATGCAGTTGTTTTCATACAGCAAGCACAGCTTACTTCTGAGGTATTCATCTTTTCACAGGCCTGTTTTCCATATTCAAGTCCCAAATTTTGACTGACAAATAGTCTCTAGTCACCATATAGTGACCACCATGGCTGAATTTTACATCAGAAATGGAGGAGATGATTTGGGAAAAAAAAAAAAAAAAAGACCGTTACTAGGATCTTCAGGCTCTTCAGTTTAGAATGCCTATCACAGAGGGCAGAAGCCCTTATGTCACATAACTGAATAGTTCCTTTACTGCTGCTGCAGACAAATGTGTTACAGCTATTGGGATGGAATTCCGCTGCTGTAATCACCTCTGTAGCTCTAACATCTTGGCAGGTTTAATATCCACAATATTAAAACTTCTGTCTGTAATCTCCAGGTGCCAAAGATTAATCCTCCAATCATCCACTGATAAATACATTTCATAGTCACTATTGATGGAAATTGAGTTGATGTGGTTTGTATGGTCAAATATTCTTCGTGCACTGGCCTCTACCATGAGATCCATGGGCCTGAAGACTGCCATCGTGACTGTAGTGGGGTCTCTATACCTTCCATCTTCCTCTTTTTTTTTTTATTTTTTATTTTTTATGTGCTCCTTCTCCTGAGATGGCAGCAGTGGTGGGAGTGGCAGCAGTGCTTTTAAAAATTTTTTTATTATTTTTTTTAAGGGATTCACAATATAAGAGCACAGTTATTTTCAGATCACATTAACGTTGCTCAGTTTGCCATACAGTTAGGTAATTGGTGCTAGCATCCACAGATGAGGGATACATTTTGTCCTTTATTTTTCCGGGACTGTGTTACTTTACTTAGCATATTATCTTCTAGCTCCAGCCATTTACCTGCAAAGGTCATGATGTCATCTATCCTTACCACTGTATAGAACTCCATTGTGTAGATGTACAACATTTTCTCTATCCACTCATCAGATGAGGGGCACTTGGGTTGGTTCCAGCTCTTTGCTATTGTGAAGAGAGCTGCAATAAACATGGCTGTGCATGTATCTCTGCGGTAAGATGAGTCTTGTGGGTACATGTCCAGGAGTGGTATGGCTGGGTCAGGTGGCAAGTTCATTCCAAGTCTTCCAAAGGTTCTCCACACTGCTTTCCATACTGGCTCTACCAGTTTACATTCCCGCCAGCAGTGGATGAGTGTTCCTCTTTCCCCACAACTTCTCCAGCACTTGATATCATTTGTTTTCTTGATCCTAGCCAGTCTTATTGGAGTGAGGTGATATCTTAAAGTGGTTTTGATTTGCATTTCCTTAATTATTAGCGATGTTGAACACTTTTTAAGATGTTTCTCAGCCATCTCTAATTCCTCACTTGTGAAGTCTTTGTTCAGCTCTTTGCTCCATCTCTTGAGTGGGTCATTTGTTTTCTTTCTTCGTTTTTTGAGTAGTTTATATATTCTGGGAATCAATGCTTTGTCAGATGTATCTGCAGTGACAGTTTCCTCCCACTCTGTGCGTTTTCTCTTTCAGTTCCTTGATTGTTTCTTTTTTTTTTTTTTTTTTTTTTAAATATGGAACGCTTCACGAATTTGCGTGTCATCCTTGCGCAGGGGCCATGCTAATCTTCTCTGTATCGTTCCAATTTTAGTATATGTGCTGCCGAAGCGAGCACGATTGTTTCTTTTGATGTACAGATGCTTTTGAGTTTAATGAGGTCCCATTTGACAATTGTGGAGCTTAATTCTTGTGCAGCTGCTGTCTGATTTAGGAAGTCTTTTCCTACGCCTATGTCTTGTAGTCCGCTGCTGACTTTTTCTTCTTTCGCCTTCAGAGTTTGGGGTTTCACGTTGAGGTCTTTGATCCATCTGGAGTTGACTTTTGTACAGTGTGAGAGGTAGGGATTTAATTTCGTTCTTTTACAAGTGGTGGCCCAGTTTTGCCAACACCACTTACTGAAGTTGCTGTCTTTTCTCTGTTGTGTCTTCTAGGCCCCGTTGTCAAATATGAGATGGCTGAAATTGTATGTGTTCAAGTTTGGATCTTCAGTTCTGTTCCATTGGTCAACAGGTCTGTTTTTGTGCCAGTACCAAGCTGTTTTTTATGACTATAGCCCTGTGGTATAGTTTGAAGTCTGGTATACAGATCCCCCTGTATTGCTCTTTTCACTCAGGGTTGCTTCGGCTATTAGGGGTCTTTTGTTTTTCCAAATGAAATTAAGGACTTTTTTTTCCAAGCCTGTGAAGAAACTCTTGGGGGTTTTAATTGGGATTGCATTAAATCTATACAAGAGTTTGGGTAGAATGGACATTTTTACTATATTAATTTTCCCAATTCATGAGCATGGGAGGTTTGTCCATCTTCTGATGTGCTTTTTGTTTTTAACTACCTACAAAACTACCCGTTTGGTTCAGATAGTTTCCTTTTCATGTTAAAATGTAATTGAGAATCAGGATGTTTACACTGTTGATCACTAGGTTCTCAGAGCTTAGAGCAATTCTTGGCAAATAGAAGATATTCAAATATTTGTCCAACCAGTTAATATTAAGTGTGCTTTCTTTATACTCTGTGACTTGTCACTTATTTTTAATTTGTTTAGTTATTTAGTGTGCTGGATAGCTTTAGTTGTCAACTTGACACACTTGAGAGGAAGGAACCTCAATTGCTTTCATTGGACTGGCCTGTGGCCATGTCTGTGGGGAATTTTCTTGGTTGTTGAGTGATGTGGGAGGGCCCAGCCTACGTGGGTGGTGCCACCACTGGGCAGGTTGTTGTGTATTGAGCATGAGCCAAGGGAACAAGCCAATAAGTAACATACCTCCACGGCCTGTGCTGCAGGTTCCTGCTCTGCTTCCCTTGATGATGGACTGTGCTTATAAGCCAAATAAATCCCTTTCTCCCCAAGATGATCTTGACACCTTTAGGTGTCCATTTAGGACTGATCTCTCTGAAGTGCCTTATTCTCTGTGTTTTAACCAGCAAAAAGCTTCTCTGGTGAAAGTTGAGAGATGTATTAGTCTCTGGGTTTAGCAATAAGTCATTAGGAGACAGCTTGATATTATGTCTATTTAGCAGAATAATAGTAATAGGGCCTCACCACAGGCCCTGGTAACATGCCATGTATGGACTCCATCTTATGAAACAATTCTCTCTTTTTTTGTCTTTTTGAGACACCTGTAGACCCAGCTGTCCTGAAACTCACTCTGTAGACCAGGCTAGTCTTGAAGTCACAAAGATCTGCCTGCCTCTGCCTCCCAAGTGCTAGCATTAAAGGCATGTGCCACCGTGCCCGGCCTGTGAAACAATTCTTCAATCCAGTCAGAGAGTGGTTGGTTATTCCCACAATAGTCATGCCATTATGGCACCAGTGGGCATATCTTGCCAGGCCAGGTGTTATTGTAGCTTCCAGGGTTCACAGCTGAGTAAGTGAATTAGTTACTTTTCTGTTGCTATGATAAATCACCATGACCAAGGGAACTTAGCGAAAGAACAGTTTATTTGAGTTTATGGTTCCAGAGGAATCAGAATCCATCATGGCAGGGATGCATGGTGGCAGGAGGTGGCCACAGTAGAAAGAGGAGCACTCACGTCTTCAAGCAGGCATAGGAAGCAGAGAGCAGTTGGGGATCTGGCAAGGCTTTAGAACTCTCTAAGCTGGCCCCCAGTGACACGCTTCCTCCAGCAAGGCCACACCTCTATGGCCTCCCAAACAGCGCCACCAACTGGGGACAAAATATTCAAATACTTGGAGCCTATGGGAGACATTCTCATTTGAACCACCACAGTAAGGGAGCCAGCACCTTCTAGAATTATGAGTTGGCCAGTAGAGAAGCAGGTTTGAGGTCAGTACCGGCTTGATTTCTACTTGGTTGTTCTACAAGTCCAATATGTAGTGTCTTCAGAAATAGGGCCTTACCGTCAGGTTCTGGGAGAACAATGGCAATAGCCTATTTGTCTGAGGGTGTATGGGGCCCCACCACCTGGTCAGCAACTCCAAAAGAGGGAGTCCATTCCTGGGATTGTGCTTTTAAGTTGCTAGCCTGTGGTATCTGGGGCCATTGTGCAGGGGAACTTCATATATGTCGTTTAAGAAGCTTCTATAGTAGTAGGCTTCAATATGACTATTTTTTTTTTTTTGTCTTTTCTAGACAGGGTCTCCCTGTAGCCCCAGCTGTCCTGGAACTCAATCTGTAGACCAGGCTGGCTGAACTACACAAGATCCTCCTGCCTCTGCCTCCCAAGTGCTAGGATTAAAGGCATGCGCCACCACACCCAGCTCAATATGACTATTTCTAAAGGCCTTTAGTGTTAGTTATCCCTTCCTTTAGTTATCCCTCCTCTGTCCTGCACTCCCAATTCCCACCCCCCTTTAACCCTTCCCATTCCATTAGTCCCCTTTCCTCTTTTACATCACTGCATTCTAACTCTCCTCCAATAACCCCCCCCCCATTACTCCTTACTGGTTTCCTGACCTCTATGGATTTTCCCATTGAAACACACATAATGTAAAGATTCAAAGCTAACATCTGCTTTTTTTTTTTTTTTTTTTTTGGTCTTTTCGAGACAGGGTCTCCCTGTTTGCCCCAGCTGACCTGGAACTCACTCTGTAGACCAGGCTGGCCTTAAAACGCACAGAGACCACTGCCTCTGCTCCCAAGTGCTGGGATTAAAGGCGTGTGCCATCACGCCCAGCATCTACTTTTGAGAAAGACCATAGTACGTTTGTCTTCCTGGGTCTGAGTAATCTGAAGATAATTATTTTCCAGTTCCATCTATTTACTGAGTATTCCTATATTTGTTTTCTTAATAGCTGAAAGAATATTCCATTGTGTAAATGTACCGTACTTCATTTCATATCATCAGTTGATGGGTATCTAGGTTGTTTCCACTCCTGGCTGTTGTAAATAGAGCAATAATGGACATGGATGAACAGGTACATGAAGTACATGCCCAGGAGGTGGTGTGACTGGATCACGTTGGTAGATCTATTTCTAGCTTTAGGAGGAACCTCCACACTGCTTCCATCAGTGGCTGCACCAGTTTATACTCACTCCCACCAGCGTGGATGAGAGTTTCTCTTTCCCCACATCCTTCCAGCACTTGTCATTGTTTCTTTTTTGGATCTTAGCCATTCTGACTGGAAGAAGAGAAATCTCAAAGTAGTTTAATTTGCATTTTCTCAGTTCTTGAAATGCTTAATGAAAATGCAGTTGACACTGTAACCATATTTATCAACAACAAACTTTCATTAAATAACTCCAAACTCTTCCGGGGACAGTGGCAATGCTGCATACTCTTGCCATCCGTGAGCTAGATGGGAACACATGTAAGAGCCTCGGGAAGAACACGGGTAACGGTGAAGGCTGCAAAAGCAAAGTGAGAATACTGCACTAGGTTTGTGGCAAGATTTCAGTTCCAATTCTGATTCCATACGTGTGAGCTTCGAGACATGAGGAAGATACTTCAGTGGATCTCTGACAATTCCTCTGTACACTGAAATAACAGGCCTGCTCCACCTACTCAGAACTCCAGTGAGATGAGGGCGGGTGGCTGTGTACACAATGAAAGTACTTGCTAATTCCAAAGTGCTAAGCAAACCTTATCCAAATACTTGCTTCAACCTTGAATCTACCAAAGCAGTTGCCGTTCTCCTAGTCTTCTTTATTTGAAGCTGTTAATAAATGCTTCATTCTGCTTGTGCCATAGGGGTAGAAGAGGAGGAGTAAAACTTACTAGGTTGAATCATTTCTTTTTTTTTTTTTTAATTTAATTTATTTATTTGTGTGTATGTACTGTCTGCATGCAAGCTGTGCACCCATGTCATACAATGCCACGGAAGTTCAGAAGAGGTCTCGGATTCCCTGGAACTGGAGTTCTCCTGGAATTGGAGTTTCAGATGGTCTTAACGCCATATGGGTACTGGGGATCGAACCTAGGTCCTCTGCAAGAGCAGTCGGTGCTCTTAACCACTAGGCCATCTCTCCAGCCAAGTTGAATCATTCTAAGCAGGTCATTGGCCCAACCAGGTAAGCAATTAAATCTAAAGCTAAAGGCCATTTGCAACCTACTGCAAAGATTAGGAGTGATAGATTCATATTGGCAAACTCAGAAGAACCCAGAGGCTTGTGTTCAAAACTCCTATTAGCAATTATGGGAGTTATGTCTGTTAGGTCCACTGAAGGAGAGTCGAATGTGATTGGCGGTGTAACTTAGCATTTTCAGTTTCCCTGTAGCCCCTTAAAAAAGCAGACACCAGTGAAGAACTGTAAATCAATCTAATAGCATTGAGTTTGAAGAATATTTACATCTCAATACTTCAAAATCTTACATCTCCTCTTTAATTTTTGGCTAGACAATTTTTTTTTTTTTTTTTTTGTCTTTTCGAGACAGGGTATCCCTGTAGTCCATCTGTCCTGGAAGCACTTTGTAGACCAGGCTGGCCTTGAACTCACAAAGATCGCGCCTGCCTGCTGCCTCCCAAGTGCTAGGATTAAAGCTGAGCCTCCAGGCCCGCTTGGCTAGTCAATTTAAGGAGGAAAGTGCCCTTTAGTGATAAGAAGATACCTGAAAAAGGATAATATACATGACTATGTTCAGCCAAAAACTTCCCTTAAGGATTTTTTTATTATAGAAAATGTTTATTGGGGCTGGAGAGATGGCTCAGTGGTTAAGAGCACCGACTGCTCTCACAGAGGACCAGGGTTCGATTCTCAGCACCCCACATGGTGCTAAGAGTTCCTAGGGGAATCTGACACCCTTCTGACTCCCAGATTGCATGACAACGGTGCACCAACCTACATGCAGACAGTACACTCATAGCGCAAAAAATATAAATAAATAAAATTATAAAAAAAAAAAAAAGAAAAATGGAATCCCATGAAAACCAAAAGCTTCTGTACACAAACAATACCTCATTTGAGTGAAGAGGCAGCATACAGATGATCTGATAGAAGGTTACCATCTAGAATATACAAAGAACTCAAAATATAAAATGTAAAAAACACCCCAATCATAAAATTGCGGGAAGGAACTACACAGAGAGTTCCAAAAGATGAAATAATAGATGAGAAATGTTTTTTAATTCTTTAATTATTTATTTTTTTGTATATGAATGTACTGTCTACATGCAGGTTTGTGCACCCATTGTCATGCAATGCAAACAGAGTCAGAAGAGGGTGTGTGGTTCCCCCGGAACTGGAGTTAAAGACAGTTCTCAGCGCCATTGTGGTGCGGGATTTGAACCCTGGTCTTCTGCAGGAGTAGTTGGCGCTCTTAAACCACTAGGCCATCTCTCCAGGCTGTGCCTAATTTATTTTAGATACTCCATCCTCATCAGATGTCTGACTTGCTAGTATTCTCTCTCATTCAGTGTGCTTCTTCCTACTTTATTTATAAATAATGCCCTTGATGTGCAACAGTTTTTAATTTGCTAAAGTTCAACATTATTTTACTTTGCGGTTCATGCTTTCAAAGCACACATTACCAAGAGGCTGGAGAGGTGGCTCGGATGTTAAAAGGACTTGGTTTGCGCAGTATGAGCTCTGAGTTCAAATCCACAAACCTGGCCATGGCTAAGTGTGCTCCTGTATCCCGGTGCTGTGAAGGCAGGAAACAGGATGATCACTGGGGCCTGCTGTTACTAGCCTTGGCACAAAAAGGTGAGAGCACCAGGCTCAGTAAGAGACCCTTACTCAAGGGAATAGGTGGAAAGTGGCGGAGCACCCACTGTCTTCCTCTGGCCTCCACAAATGGGCATTCCTCACACATACATGAGCCAATGGGCTACACACACAAACACAAAAGCAAAAGGCCTGGGAGCTAAAACAAGCAGAAAATAATTGCTGCCATGATTTACCCTATTTATATTTATTTATTTATTATTTATTTATTTATTTACTTTTCAAAACAGAGTTCTTTTGAGCCCCATCCAGCCTGGAACTTACTACGTAGACCAGGCTGGCCTCTATCTCATAGATATCCACCTGCCTTTGCCTCCTGAGTGTTGGGCCCTGTGGGCCCTGTGGGCCCTCCAATACCATGCTCTACCTGTGGGCCCTAAGAGAATGCAGCCTACTGTAATCCCCTGAGCCTGACTGGAGTTTGGCAACCTGTCTTTGGCCGGTCATTCCTGCATAGGAGTGACTCAGCATAGCCCAATGGGAAACGCCGAAAAAGTCTACTCGATACACTGATGTGGCGAGATTACTATGGCCCAAAGCTATCCTCCCACTCTACGTATTTCCTCTCCGCCTCTTTTTCTCCTCCCCTCCCACCAAGCAAATATAAGCGGCTGCCTGATGTGAATAAGTGAGTCCTTGCTTTGATGAGATCCCGACCCCCTGTGTGTTCTTTTGGCGTCGTCGAACTCCACATCCGCTGCAGCCCCGGAGGAGAGAAGGCTGGCCCCAACTCCTCCCCTCCATACACCTACCAGAGGAGCTGCACCGAGTGCTGGGGATTAACAGGCATGCACCACCGCATCGACTATACTAATTTTTTTTTTAAAAGCATCTTATTACAGGGAATATAGAAGGCTGTGTACCTGGCCAGGGCAAGACCCTGGCTGGGAAAAGTCCTGGAAAACAATGAATCGAGTTTTCAACAGCACTGATTGTTAAGTACAGTGCAAGCTGGCAAAGTGTGAGAGGAAGCCCCAACCCAGTCCCTGTCGTGCAACGCCCTGAGAGAGGTGGGGATTACTTTAGTTTTTTTGTTTGTTGATTTCTTTTCCTAAGAGAAATTAGTTGTAGCAGTTTATATTTAGAAACATACGTCTTGTGAATAATTTTTGGCAGATAGTATGCCAAAGGTCCAACTTCATTTTTATTTTAAAAGTAATACTTAAATTTTCTAAATTTTATTTTGTTTAATTACATATATGTGTACAATGTGTGCCACGGTGTGTAAGAGCCTTGTGCAAGCCTCAGCGGCCTGAGAAGCATTGGATCCCCTGGAGCCGGAACTGCAGGCAGTTGTGGGGAGCTGCCCAACTGGTCCTGAGAACTGAACCTAGCCGTCGTGGAAACAGCAAGGGGCGTGTAACTGGCATGAACCATAGGTCGTCACAGCCCTACGGTAAGGTTGTAAAATTCATCGCTATCTTCTATCCTTAGCTAGTCAATCGTAGCATACAGACTCAGTCAGCTTCTATCGAGATAACATAGCGCAGCAGTCGATCGTTCAGTCAGTCGACTAGCGTATCATGATCACTCTATCTAGCATCATCATATCTATCTATCATCTATGCGTACAGAGTCATCATCAACTCACTCAGCTAGGCACACGAGTCAGTCAGTGCTCTATCGATCTACCTACAGTCGATAGTCTATTCTATCATTAATCGCTATGCATCTATCATATGCTATCTAATTATCAATCATCATCGAATCTATCATTATCTATTTATCACTCATTATCACTTATATTATCTTCATCTATCTAATCGATCTATCTATCTATAATCTATATACATCTATCTATCTATGGATGGAGGGACTTTGTGTTTATGTGGAAATTCAAGAATAGACTTGCTGGAGTTGGTTCGTTCTTTCCAAGCTGGAGTTCTGGGGAGAGGAATTCAGTTTGCAGCTTGGAA
This sequence comes from Rhizomys pruinosus, assembly GCA_009823505.1. Classification (NCBI taxonomy): domain Eukaryota; kingdom Metazoa; phylum Chordata; class Mammalia; order Rodentia; family Spalacidae; genus Rhizomys; species Rhizomys pruinosus. Next base: position 1,627,559 of record VZQC01001550.1, on the reverse strand, counting down.
GCAAGTCTTAGCTCACTGAGCCATCTCACTGCCCCTACCTTCCTTCTCCATATGGGAAATCTAGCTCTGCCGATACTATCTGATGAAGAAATTATTCTTACTTTTTCCCAGTGTTTCAGCAAACATAAATTAGCCGTAGATAATTGAGTTATTTTCTTGATTCTCAATATCTGTCTTTAAAATTTAATTAAAATTTTTTATTATTACTGTTGTGTCTATGAGTATATATGTCTGTGTGTATTAAGTGCAATCATGTCATGCAATGCCACACAGAGGTCAGAAGGGGAGGTAGGAGCCCTTGGAACTGGAGTTACAGACGTTGTTAGCTGCCATGTGGTGTGCTGGAAACTGAACCCCAATCCTCTGCAAGAGCAAAGAGTGCTACTTACCGCTGGAGCCATCTCTTCAGCCTCAGCTTCGTGCAAGCATATACTGTTTTTAATTAGTCTACACTTATACTAAGTTTTGACATCAGGGGTAATGAATCCGTAACTTTTATTTATTTCAGTGTTTTGACTGTTCCCACGCCTCATCTGAATGAGGATGAGGGCCTGCTCCAATTATTTGAATTTAATTTCTCTTGGTCATTTGAGACAGGGTCTCACCCATGTGAGACCAGCTGTGCCTGGAAACTCACTATGTAGACAGGCTGGCCTTTGAACTCACAAAGATCCACCTGCCTCTGCCTCCCAAGTTTTTTTTTTTTTTAAAGCATGTGCCACCACACCCAGCTACCGCTATTTCTGTGTTTTATATGTTTTACCTGCGTGTACATATGTGTATCACTTGAGTGTCCTGTGAAAGCCAAAGAGTGATGGTCAGATCCCTGAGAACGGGAGTTAAGATAGGTTATTAGCCACCATGTAGGTGCTGGGAACAACTGAGGGTCTCTCAAGATCAGACAAGTGGGTCTGGTCCCCTGGCTATTTCTTCTAGCCCCTTTACATGACTCGAAAGATGTAAATGATTAAATCCATGACCAGTGGGGAAGCAGAGTTTTCGGAATTTTGATCTTTCTTTCCCACTAAATAATTTTTAATGTTATTGAATTACCCATTTTCCTACCTATAAAGAAAAGGCAATGGGGTAACTTACAGTTAGCTTCTTCCATTGTATAATCAGTAGGATGCTAGCAAATGTTTAATATCTACCTTTAGAAGGGGTGAGTGGGAACCCCTGATTTTCAGGTTCTATGGTAGAAATCCTCCTAACATGGATAATCTTAGAATGCAAGCGTGAAAGCATGTAACTAGAGCTGAGAAGATTTGTGCGCGATGGGCTTCTCTGGTCCAGTGGGAACCAACCCCAGCACCTTACTTCAAAACAGGCTGGAGAGATTGGCTCATGGTTAGAAGCAATTGCTGACTTGCTTTTTCGTGGACTCCAGGTTTGGTTCCAGTACCTACATAAGGGCAACCAGCCATTTATAACTCCAGTTCCGAAGAATCTGAACACCTCTTCTGCCTCCATTGGCAGTGTTACAACATGGATAAACTTAATCAGCAGAAAAAACAATACATCACATAAAAGAAAGTATGATCAAAATTGGAAACAACACATAATCAATTAACAAATAGTATCATCTTCAGTTGTCTTTAGCAAAAGAATAAAATGAAAGTGTGATGTTTCTTGGAAGTCAAGATATTTATCTCCCTCACCATTTTCTTGTGTTCTAGAATGCATTATAGGTACTTCAAGGGCTACCTGCAGGTGATCTATCCCCACATCCCTGTTCCATCTCCAGATCTTGCTTACAGTGAACACAATCACATGGAACATGCTCCTCGTCCTGATCTGCTACACTTCCAGCAGCTGCCCAGTCTTGGACTTGCTCCTTATTGGTAGACCTGCTAACTTCATAAATTGCAGGAAATCTCAGATGACTCATCCTGCCTTAGCTCTTTGATTGACAGGGTGTTCTGCCTAATATTGGCCATGCCAAATTTCGCCACTAGTCATGCATTTCCCTGGAATGCAAGCATAGATTTCCAGCTACCTGCACCAGGTGAACAATTCTACAAATGTCATGTCCTTTACATTTCTGATCAGATACAGGCTTAGGCAAGGTTATGGAGCAAAGGCTGTTTTTAACCTAGTAACCAGAGTACCCAGACCCAAAGATCATTATGCTGCCCCACATTTTATATCCAGCCACCCANATAGTGATGTATGCCATTTTATCACACTTGTTATGCTAATAATATCCCATAGATACAATGACAAAAAATGGAGTGTCTTATTGAAACACATCATTAGCCAGTGGGCTGTTTCCCAGTGAGCATAGAGATTCAATGATGAGATTATGTAGTAGGTAAGGGAACCCACGAGGTACCTTTAATAAAATTAACTCAGAATTTTAGTTAAGAACAAAAATTGGTTCAGAAAAATCTACTGAAAATTCTTTAATATGCTATTTTCAAAAGTTGTTTGCTGCCATTTTAAAGTTATTATACTTTAGTATAATTTGATTTTTTTTGGTCTTTTCGAGACAGGGTCTCCCTGTTGCCCCAGCTGACCTGGAACTCACTCTGTAGACCAGGCTGGCCTAAAACGCACAGAGATCCACCTGCCTCTGCCTCCCAAGTGCTGGGATTAAAGGCGTGTGCCATCACGCCCAGCATCTACTTTTGAGAAAGACCATAGTACGTTTGTCTTCCTGGGTCTGAGTTATCTTAGGATAATTATTTCCAGTTCCATCTATTTACTGACGTATTTCCTAATTTTGTTTTTCTTAATAGCTGAATAATATTCCATTGTGTAAATGTACCGTACTTCATTATCATAATCATCAGTTGATGGGTATCTAGGTTGTTTCCACTTCCTGGCTGTTGTAAATAGAGCAATAATGGACATGGATGAACAGGTACATGAAGTACATGCCCAGGAGGTGGTGTGACTGGATCACGTGGTAGATCTATTTCTAGCTTTAGGAGGAACCTCCACACTGCTTTCCATCGTGGCTGCACCAGTTTATACTCACTCCCACCAGCAGTGGATGAGAGTTTCTCTTTCCCCACATCCTTGCCAGCACTTGTCATTGTTTCTTTTTTGGATCTTAGCCATTCTGACTGGAAGAAGATGAAATCTCAAAGTAGTTCTAATTTTCATTTCTCAGTTCTTGAAATGCTTAATGAAAATGCAGTTGACACTGTAACCATTTTATCAACAACAAACTTTCATTAAATAAACTCCAAACTCTTCCAGGACAGTGGCAATGCTGCATACTCTTGCCATCCGTGAGCTAGATGGGAACACATGTAAGAGCCTCGGGAAGAACACGGGTAACGGTGAAGGCTGCAAAAGCAAAGTGAGAATACTGCACTAGGTTTGTGGCAAGATTTCAGTTCCAATTCTGATTCCATACGTGTGAGCTTCGAGACATGAGGAAGATACTTCAGTGGATCTCTGACAATTCCTCTGTACACTGAAATAACAGGCCTGCTCCACCTACTCAGAACTCCAGTGAGATGAGGGCGGGTGGCTGTGTACACAATGAAAGTACTTGCTAATTCCAAAGTGCTAAGCAAACCTTATCCAAATACTTGCTTCAACCTTGAATCTACCAAAGCAGTTGCCGTTCTCCTAGTCTTCTTTATTTGAAGCTGTTAATAAATGCTTCATTCTGCTTGTGCCATAGGGGTAGAAGAGGAGGAAGTAAAACTTACTAGGTTGAATCATTTCTTTTTTTTTTTTTAATTTAATTTATTTATTTGTGTGTATGTACTGTCTGCATGCAGGTTTGTGCACCCATGTCATACAATGCCACGGAGTTCAGAAGAGGGTCTCGTGATTCCCCTGGAACTGGAGTTCTCCTGGAATTGGAGTTTCAGATGGTCTTAACCGCCATATGGGTACTGGGGATCGAACCTAGGTCCTCTGCAAGAGCAGTCGGTGCTCTTAACCACTAGGCCATCTCTCCAGCCCAAGTTGAATCATTTCTAAGCAGGTCATTGGCCCAACCAGGTAAGCAATTAAATCTAAAGCTAAAGGCCATTTGCAACCTACTGCAAAGATTAGGAGTGATAGATTCATATTGGCAAACTCAGAAGAACCCAGAGGCTTGTGTTCAAAACTCCTATTAGCAATTATGGGAGTTATGTCTGTTAGGTCCACTGAAGGAGAGTCGAATGTGATTGGCGGTGTAACTTAGCATTTTCAGTTTCCCTGTAGCCCCTTAAAAAAGCAGACACCAGTGAAGAACTGTAAATCAATCTAATAGCATTGAGTTTGAAGAATATTGACATCTGCAATACTTCAAAATCTTGACATCTCCTCTTTAATTTTTTGGCTAGACAATTTTTTTTTTTTTTTTTTTTTTTTTTTTTTTGTCTTTTCGAGACAGGGTATCCCTGTAGCTCCATCTGTCCTGGAACTCACTTTGTAGACCAGGCTGGCCTTGAACTCACAAAGATCCGCCTGCCTCTGCCTCCCAAGTGCTAGGATTAAAGGCGTGAGCCTCCATGCCCGGCTTGGCTAGTCAATTTAAGGAGGAAAGTGCTCCTTTAGTGATAAGAAGATACCTGAAAAGGATAATATACATGACTATGTCAGCCAAAATACTTCCCTTAAGGATTTTTTTTATTATAGAAAATGTTATTGGGGCTGGAGAGATGGCTCAGTGGTTAAGAGCACCGACTGCTCTCACAGAGGACCAGGGTTCGATTCTCAGCACCCACATGGTGGCTAAGTTCCTAGGGAATCTGACACCCTCTTCTGATCTCCACAGGATTGCATGAAACGGGTGCACCAACCTACATGCAGACAGTACACTCATACGCAAAAAATAATAAATAAATAAAATTATTAAAAAAAAAAAAAAGAAAAATGGAATCCCATGAAACCAAAAAGCTTCTGTACACAAACAATACCTCATTTGAGTGAAGAGGCAGCATACAGAATGAATCTGATAGAAGGTTACCATCTAGAATATACAAAGAACTCAAAATACTAAATGTAAAAAACACCCCAATCTAAAATTGAGGGAAGGAACTACACAGAGAGTTCTCAAAAGATGAAACGTAAATAGATGAGAAATGTTTTTTTAATTCTTTAATTTATTTATTTTTTATGTATATGAATGTACTGTCTACATGCAGGTTTGTGCACCCATGTCATGCAATGCCACAGAGGTCAGAAGAGGGTGTGTTGGATTCCCCCGGAACTGGAGTTAAAGACAGTTCTCAGCCGCCATGTGGGTGCTGGGAATTGAACCCTGGTCTTCTGCAAGAGTAGTTGGCGCTCTTAACCACTAGGCCATCTCTCCAGGCTGTCCTAATTTATTTTAGATACTCCATCCTCATCAGATGTCTGACTTGCTAGTATTCTCTCTCATTCAGTGTGCTTCTTCCTACTTTATTTATAAATAATGCCCTTGATGTGCAACAGTTTTTAATTTGCTAAAGTTCAACATTATTTTACTTTGCGGTTCATGCTTTCAAAGCACACATTACCAAGAGGCTGGAGAGGTGGCTCGGATGTTAAAAGGACTTGGTTTGCGAGTATGAGGCTCTGAGTTCAAAATCCACAAAACCTGGCCATGGCTAAGTGTGCTCCTGTATCCCCGGTGCTGTGAAGGCAGAAACAGGATGATCACTGGGGCCTGCTGTTACTAGCCTTGGCACAAAAAGGTGAGAGCACCAGGCTCAGTAAGAGACCCTTACTCAAGGGAATAGGTGGAAAGTGGCGGAGCACCCACTGTCTTCCTCTGGCCTCCACAAATGGGCATTCCTCACACATACATGAGCCAATGGGCTACACACACAAACACAAAAGCAAAAGGCCTGGGAGCTAAAACAAGCAGAAAATAATTGCTGCCATGATTTACCTATTTATTTATTTATTTATTTATTTATTTATTTATTTATTTACTTTTCAAAACAGAGTCTCTTTGTAGCCCCATCCAGCCTGGAACTTACTACGTAGACCAGGCTGGCCTCTATCTCATAGATATCCACCTGCCTTTGCCTCCTGAGTGTTGGGCCCTGTGGGCCCTCCATACTCATGCTCTACCTGTGGGCCCTAAGAGAATGCGGCCTACTGTAATCCCCTGAGCCTGACTGGAGTTTGGCAACCTGTCTTTGGCCGGTTACTTCCGCATAGGAGTGACTCAGCATAGCCCAATGGGAAAACGCCTCTACTCGGATACAACTGATGTGGCGAATTACTATTGGCCCAAAGCTATCTCCCCACTCTACGTATTTCCTCTCCCGCCTTCTTTTTCTCCTCCCCTCCCACCAAGCAAATATAAGCGGCTGCCTGATGTGATAAAGTGAGTCCTTGCTTTGATGAGACTCCCGACCCCCTGTGTGGTTCTTTTTGGGTCGTCGAGACTCACCATCCCGCTCAGCCCCGGAGGAGAGACAGGCTGGCCCAACTCTCCCCTCCATCACACCTACCAGAGGAGCTGGCACCGAGTGCTGGGATTAAAGGCATGCACCACTGCATCGACTATTACTAATTTTTTTTTTAAAGCATCTGTATTTACAGGGAATATAGAAGGCTGTGTACCTGGCCAGGGCAAGACCCTGGCTGGGAAAAGTCCTGGAAAACAATTAGAATCTTGAGTTTTCATCACAGACTGATTGTTAAGTACAGTGCAAGTCTGGCAAAGTGTGAGAGGAAGCCCCAACCCAGTCCCTGTCTGCAACGCCTGAGAGAGGTGGGGATTCTTTTAGTTTTTTTGTTTGTTTGATTTCTTGTTTTTCCTAAGAGAATTAAGGTTGTAGCAGTTATATTTAGAAACATTACTCATTTTGAATTAATTTTTGCAGATAGTATGCAAGGTCCAACTTCATTTTTATTTTAAAAAGTAATACTTAAATTTTTCTAACATTTTATTTTTTTTAATTACATATATGTGTACAAGTGTGTGCCACATGTGTGTAAGAGCCTGTGTGCAAGCCCTCAGAGGCCTGAAGAAAGCATTGGATCCCCTGGAGCCGGAACTGCAGGCAGTTGTGAGCTGCCCAACCTGGTCCTGAGAACTGAACCTGAGTCCTCTGGAAGAGCAGTATGTGCTTGTAACTGCTGAACCATAGTTCTCCAGCCCTATTTTAATTTTTTAAAATTCTATCTGTCTATCTATCTATCTATCATCTAGCTATCATCCATCTATCTATATCTATCTATCTCTCTATCATCTATCTATCTCTCTATCATCTATCTATCTATCTATCATCTATCTATATCTATATATCTCTATCATCTATCATCTATCTATCTATCATCTATCTACCATCTATCAATCATCTATCTATCATCTATCGATCTATCATCTATCTATCTATCATCTATCTATCATCTATCTATCTATCTATCATCTATCAATCATCTATCTATCTATCATCTATCATCTATCTATCTATCAATCATCTATCTATCATCTATCTATCTATCTATCTATCTATCTATCTATCTATCTATCATCTATCTATCTATGGATGGAGGACTTGTGTTTATGTGGAAATCAAAGAATAGCTTGCTGGAGTTGGTTCTTTCCTTTCCCAAGCTGGAGTTCTGGGGATGGAATTCAGTTCTGCAGGCTTGGAAGCAAGTCTTAGCTCACTGAGCCATCTCACTGCCCCTACCTTCCTTCTCCATATGGGAAATCTAGCTCTGCCGATACTATCTGATGAAGAAATTATTCTTACTTTTTCCCAGTGTTTCAGCAAACATAAATTAGCCGTAGATAATTGAGTTATTTTCTTGATTCTCAATTCTTTTTTAAAATTTAATTAAAATATTTTATTATTACTTTGTGTCTATGAGTATATTGTCTGTGTGTATTTAAGTGCATCCATGTCATGCAATGCCCACAGAGGTCAGAAGAGGGTGTAGGATCCCTTGGAACTGGAGTTACAGACAGTTGTTAGCTGCCATGTGGGTGCTGGAAACTGAACCCAAATCCTCTGCAAGAGCAAAGAGTGCTCTTAACCGCTGAGCCATCTCTTCAGACCCTTCAGCTTCGTGCAAGCATCATACTGTTTAATTAGTCTAACTTATACTAAGTTTTGAAATCAGGGGTAATGAATCCTTTAACTTTTATTTTTATCAAGGTTGTTTTGACTGTTCCCAGCCTCATCTGAATTTGAGGATAGGCCTCTCCAATTATTGGAATTTATTTTTTGGTCATTTTGAGACAGGGTCTCCCTGTTGCCCCAGCTGTCCTGGAACTCACTATGTAGACCAGGCTGGCCTTGAACTCACAAAGATCCACCTGCCTCTGCCTCCCAAGTGCTGGGATTAAAGGCATGTGCCACCACACCCAGCTACCTGGCTATTTCTTTTTTTATATGTTTTACCTGCGTGTACATATGTGTATCACTTGAGTGCCTGTGAAAGCCAGAAGAGTCTGTCAGATCCCCTGGAACTGGAGTTATAGATGGTTATTAGCCACCATGTAGGTGCTGGGAACAAAACTGAGGGTCTCTGCAAGATCAGCAAGTGGTCTGTCCCCTGAGCTATTTCTCTAGCCCCTTTACATACTCTAAAGATTTAAATGATTAAATCCATGAGCCTTGGAAGCAGATGTTCTGAATTTTAATCTTTTCTTTCCCACTAAATAATTTTTAATGTTATTGAATTACCCATTTTCCTACCTATAAAGAAAAGGCAATGGGGTAACTTACAGTTAGCTTCTTCCATTGTATAATCAGTAGGATGCTAGCAAATGTTTAATATCTACCTTTAGAAGGGGTGAGTGGGAACCCCTGATTTTCAGGTTCTATGGTAGAAATCCTCCTAACATGGATAATCTTAGAATGCAAGCGTGAAAGCATGTAACTAGAGCTGAGAAGATTTGTGCGCGATGGGCTTCTCTGGTCCAGTGGGAACCAACCCCAGCACCTTACTTCAAAACAGGCTGGAGAGATGGCTCAGTGGTTAAGAGCAATGGCTGCTGCTTTTTCAGTGGACCTAGGTTTGGTTCCCAGTACCTACATAAGGGCAACCAGCCATTTATAACTCCAGTTCCTCACAATCTGACACCCTCTTCTGGCCTCCATGGGCATTGTACAACATGGATAACTTACATACATGCAGAAAAACATACATACACATAAAAGAAAAGTAAATGATCAAAATTGGAAGACATACACATAATCAATTAACAAATAGTATCATCTTCAGTTGTCTTTAGCAAAAGAATAAAATGAAAGTGTGATGTTTCTTGGAAGTCAAGATATTTATCTCCCTCACCATTTTCTTGTGTTCTAGAATGCATTATAGGTACTTCAAGGGCTACCTGCAGGTGATCTATCCCCACATCCCTGTTCCATCTCCAGATCTTGCTTACAGTGAACACAATCACATGGAACATGCTCCTCGTCCTGATCTGCTACACTTCCAGCAGCTGCCCAGTCTTGGACTTGCTCCTTATTGGTAGACCTGCTAACTTCATAAATTGCAGGAAATCTCAGATGACTCATCCTGCCTTAGCTCTTTGATTGACAGGGTGTTCTGCCTAATATTGGCCATGCCAAATTTCGCCACTAGTCATGCATTTCCCTGGAATGCAAGCATAGATTTCCAGCTACCTGCACCAGGTGAACAATTCTACAAATGTCATGTCCTTTACATTTCTGATCAGATACAGGCTTAGGCAAGGTTATGGAGCAAAGGCTGTTTTTAACCTAGTAACCAGAGTACCCAGACCCAAAGATCATTATGCTGCCCCACATTTTATATCCAGCCACCCACCCACCCATCCACCCATCCATCCAACTCATCCACCCAGTGGCTGTAAATATGAAGATGATAGCATGGGCCCTGTTCTCCATTGACACATACCCTAGGATGGAATAATCTGAACAAATAGAATCTAGGGTATAAAGAACAGTACTAAAGACATGTCAAAAGATCTGGGAAACCAAGGAAGGAATTCTTCCTCCTTGGCGGTTCTAAGGAGGTATTTGCAAAGTCCATCAGGTAAACATCTGGGAAGGTGAGGCTTGGAGCAAGATTTTAATTTACCTTACACGCCAGATGTTGCAGTGGTTTCCCTAGTAGCAAAGGGTCTTTCTTTCATTTTTATTGCTCTGTACTTTAGGACTTCAAATCCTCATCTCTACTAATAATCAACTTTTATGGCTTATACTGTGGCACATAGTGTACCAAGTATTTTATGTTTGCCATTTAACTTAACTTTCATGATAAGTTTTTAGAAAATACTATGATCTTCATTTTTTTTTTTTTTTTTTTTTTTTTTTTTTTTGCACGGGTCTCTTTCTCCTTATAGGGCCCAGGCTGGCTGGAACTCACTCCATTAGACCAGGCTGGGCCTTGAACTCACAGGATCCGCCTTTCTGCCGCTTCTGCCGCCAAGGGCTGGGATAAAGATGTGCACACCACCACACCTGGTCTTCTAAAGACTTTTCTCAGCTCCCGCATGTGGGTGCTGGGAATCGAACCCTGCTCCTCTACTAGAGCATGCTGTCTCTTAAAATACCACTGAAGCCATCTCCTCCAGCCCCCTGATTTTCATTTTCTAAAGGAAGAAAAGGCTAGTCTAAATGACTCAAACTCACACACCTAGGAATAGGCCAACAGTCTAAGACCCGACTCTGATTTCCTCCACGCCTGTGGTTCTTAGAATAACACAAGACAAGCAACCATGTGTTGTACACCTATATATAATCCTGGTACTTAGGAGGTGGAGCAGAGTATTGGGAGTTTGAGGGTAGCCAAGGTTACACAGCCAGATTAATAAAAGAAAGACACAAATCAAAAGATTTGGTATAGTTGAGGGACTGTGACAAAAACTTTTACCACCCCAAAACTCTCCCCCAAAACCTTTGCACATTTTATAACACTCAGACCTTAAACCTTGTTCTCTGACCTGGGCTGATTTTTAACAACAATCAGAAGGTCTCCTGAGTGAGGTACAATGGAGTTTGTATGGAGAAGGGCTTGGAAGGATGTTGATGATGGTACCAATTTACCTCCCAGGACTGTACTTGCTGCTGGGTGATGTTGGGTTAATGGTTAATCTGCTCTTGTGTGAGTCAGCTAATGTTTACTCTGAGATTTAATATGTTAACTGAATTAAGAAGCATCTGGAGAGGTGGCCTAGCGGTTAAGAGCGCCGACCGCTCTTACAGAGGACCCGGGTTCGATCCCCAGCACCCCATGGCGGCCCGAGAACCGTCTGGAACTCCATTCCAGGAGAACTCCAGTTCCAGGGATCCACGACCCCTTTCTGACCTCCGTGGCATTGCACGAACCACGGGTGCACAGACTTGCCATGCAGACAGTACATTCATACGCATACAGAATAAATAAAAATTTATAAAAAAATTAATAAAAAAAAAATGGTTTTTAAAAAAAAAAAAAAAAAAAAAAAAAAAAAAAGAAGCATCTGGCCAGCAAATCTGAATGTACAGCTGAGTCAATGTTACACTCTATAAAAGGAAGGCATTCCACTTAACCCACCAAATCTCCAAAGAGTGCAGCAGATATTTCTTTTCAGTCAACAGCAAGACTTCTTGTTGGTATTGTACAGGTGTTACTTACTTTAGTGACATCAACTCTGTAAAACTGTGTGTGCAGACAAGGACCTTAAAGCTCAGAGAAGTGAAGGCACTTACTCAAGTTCACAGAGTCAAGTTTCTGTCTGCCACTCCAGGACTCTGTTAAGGGTATCTATTTAGTTTATGTCCTACTGCATAGCTGCCTGTGTTAGTAATAATGAGAATTTGAATATTTCTGAATGGACCTTTGTATTCTAGACATAATAAAGTGAGAAGAACCAGCACTTTGAAATTTGGTGTTGTTCCTGCTATGCAGTGCCATGACCTTTGACAAACACCTAATCGATCCTCAAAAGGTGGTGCCTGGAACTAAAGCAGAGGGTAGATACCTTGGGTGTACTTAATATGCACTCGTGCTTTCCTAGTAGGACCTGAGTGGCTATCTCTAGCATATTGGTCAAAGACCCATGGCTGGAGAGATGGCTCAGCAGTTAAGAGTGTTGCAGAGGACCTGGGTTTGATTCCCAGCACCCACACTGTCTTTAACTCCAGTTCCAGGGGAATCTGGGCGTGGTGGCGCATACCTTTAATCCTAGCACTCGGGAGGCAGAGGCAGGCAGATCTCTGTGAGTTCAAGGCCAGCCTGGTTTATAGAGTGAGTTCTAGGCCAGCTGGGTTTATAGGGAGACCCTGTCTCAAAAAGACAAAAAAAAAAAAAAAAAAAAAAAAAAGCTAAAGACCCAGTACATTGTTATAAGCATTGTAATGTATTGTTATTAGAACCTCCCACATGACATTTTTAGGGAAATTTAAGTATTGTGAAGCTAGGCAAATCCCACAGTTCCTGGATTGAGACCCAATAGACTAATCGCCAAAGTCCATTACCCATAAGGCACATAGTGAGGCACCATGAGAGTGGTGGGAAGGAATGAGGAGAAAAGCTAGCTTGCCATATGGGAGCTGTGAAAAAAGGGGGAGATAAAATACACAGGCCCCAAAAGAAATAGCAGTGGAAGGCAGTAAGGGTGCAGGTGCAAGGCGTGATACAAGCTGTAAATGTCGGTTACTTCAGAAGACAGATCTCTGAACAGTGGCCAAGCCTCTTCTGGTGTACTCACATACATGTGTGCAAAACACTCATATACATTAAAAAAAATGGTTTCTGGAGGTTAAGCATAGGGCTCCGTGGGTCAGAGTGCTTGCGTTTTAAACATGAGGACCCAAGTTTGAATTCCCAGCCCCCATATAAAAAGCTGGGCATGACTTCAGGTGCCTATAACTCCAGCAACAGAGGGTGAGGGGTGGCAGGAAAAGGCAGATCCCAAGAGCTGATTGGGCAGCCAACCTAGCCCAAACCTCAAAACTTCCGGTTCAGCTAGAGATCTTGTCTCAAGGCAGCGAGATAGAGAGTGATAGAGGAAGACACCGGATGTTCTGCTCTGGCCTCTGCAAGCACACACAGGCACACACATGTTCATGTGTCCACTCCTACATACAGCTGAGTCCCTACGAAGCATACCCAGACTTCTGTTCTTGCCATTAGTTCCTGAACAACTGAATTGAGATACGATTACAACTTTTACATAGCGTTTTCATTCTAGGTGCTGTAAAGTAATCTAGAGGTGACTTAAAGCATATGGAGAATGTACCTGGTTACATGCAAATACTATGTCATTCTTACGTGCACTTAAGCATTCTCAGAGTTCAGTGTCCATGGGACTCAGAGCAATTTCCCCTCTCTCACCCAGAACACTGAGGGATGATTGGTTTCAGCTGCCACTGTACTTAAACTTGAATGAAAACAACACATAATTCACACATAAAGCTACATCTAAACTTAGCAGTTCTGGGAAGGACATAAATGCCAGTTATTTAAGTAGTCCTGGTCTGAGTGGAACCGGAATCTCCCCACCCCTTAGGGTTGTGGGGTTTTGTTTGTTTATTTGTTTGTTTTGGTCTTTTTTTTAATTTTTTATTTATTTTTGCATGTGTATGAATGTACTGTCTGCATGTAGGTTTGTGCACCCGTGTCGAGCAATGCCTCGGAGGTCAGAAGAGGGTCTTGGATTCTCCTGGAATTGGAGTTACAGACGGTTCTCAGCCGCCATGTGGGTGCTGGGGATCGAACCCGGGTCCTCTGCAAGAGCAGCTGGTGCTCCTAACCACTAGGCTATCTCTCCAGCCCCTGTTTTGGTCTTTTATTGAGACAAGGTCTCCCTGTAGCCCCAGCTGGCCTGGAACTTGCTATGTAGACCAGACTGCCCTTAAACTCACAGAGATCCACCTGCCTCTGCCTCCTGAGTGCTGGGATTAAAGGCATACATTACCATGCCTGGTGGGGTTGTGTTTTTTTTTTAATATTTTTAATTTATTTTTTGACAAGCACATGCACCTACATACATACATACATACATACATACATGTATTATATCTCCAGCTCTCCCCGCCCACTCCCATAGCCTCTCCTCTTTCACCTTTATGCCCCCCCTTTTTTTTAACAAATGTAGTTTTTTTCAAACTTTAAAAAAATTTTTTATTTATTTTTGTATGTGTATGAATGTACTGTCTGCATGTAGGTTTGTGCACCTGTGTCGTGCAATGCCACGGAGGTCAGAAGAGGGTCTCAGATTCCCCTGGAACTGGAGTTCTCCTGGAATTGGAGTTACAGATGGTTCTTAGCCACCATGTGGGTGCTGGGGATCGAACCCCGGTCCTCTGCAAGAGCAGTCGGTGCTCTTAATCGCTAGGCTATCTCTCCAGCCCTGAGGTTGTGTTTTAAACAGAGTTGGTGCTACTCTTTAGGGAGGTTTCAGAAGCTTTGGGAGATGAAGGCTAGCTAGCTCTTGGAAATAGGTCACTTAGGACAGGCCTTTGAAGGTTAAAGCACCCACCTGTGGTTCTGGTCCCCTTTCCTGGCCCAGTGTGATGTGAGGGGCATTTCTCTACCATAGCCTACTGCTGCCCTATGTCCTCTGCCATGACAGAGTGACATCTCTCTGAAATCGTGAGTCCTCCCTCCCCTAGACTGTTTCTGTCAGGTCTTTTCACAAAATTCAAAAGTCAGCACTCTAGGCTTGACACCTTTTCTTTGAATTTTCAGTAGACCCCCCCCACCCCCAGTTTCAGCCCATATTTCATATCTTCCATGGGCTCTACCTGGAAACATTGTTTAGCAATGTTTCCAGCCTCTGAAATCTTAGGACACTTTCGGCCTGTTTGAGCAGGTCGACCCTTGATCATTTATTTGTTCAGATGAACATTGTCTTTCTTCAGTAAGCCCACAATCTTAAAGGATAGGAAGAGTAGCTACCCTGCCAGGGCCTACTATATACCCTCCATATGTAGCTGTTCAGTTGATACCAATCACATGTCCTGCACCATAGGCTCAGGCATCACTACCATTCTTCCCATGCTTGTGCTCAATAAAGATTTGCTGACTAGAGTGAGTTGAGCTGTTGGGTGCTATAGACCTCAGAGCATACATATGGTTTCTATATATCACTGTGCTCATGGAATAACAAAAATTTAGATGGTTTGAGGAGGCCACACCTAATTCTTGTCCTGCTGTTCTTTCTTTCTTTCTTTCTTTCTTTCTTTCTTTCTTTCTTTCTTTCTTTCTTTCTTTCTTCTTTCTTCTTTCTTCTTTCTTCTTTCTTCTTGTCTTTTTGAGACAGGGTCTCCCTGTAGCCCCAGTTGGCCTGGAACTTGTTCTGTAGACCAGGTTGGCCTTGAACTCACAGAGATCCACTTGCCTCTGCCTCCCCAGTGCTGGGATTAAAGGTGTGTGCCACAACACCCAGCTGTTTTATTTTTTATTGTTGGGGGGCAAGTAACTTGGACTTTCTGCTTCACCTAATCCCATCTGTCAGAGGCTACATGATTTCTATACATAGAGGCTGTGAGGTTAAAAAAGTAAAGATACTGTAAGGCCTGAGAAATTGTACTTCAGGTATAAAACTTGAGATCTTAGTAAAAAGACAAAAAGCTTAAAAAAAAGAGCACAGTTGTTTTGCCTGTCTTACTGGCAAGTGCAGCTACCCTGTGGCTGCCACTGCTTTTGCAATCCTTCAAAGACGTGAGAAGACAGAGCTTTTCAACCTTCCAGTATGGACTGAAGTCTCATCTCTTCAAGAATCCTCCAAACCTTCAGTGCCAGATGGGGACTACTGAGACATCCAGCTTGTGGACTGAATAACTCCTGGGGTTTCAGCCTCTTTAAAGTATAGACTACCATTGTTGGACTACCCAGGCTGTATCACGGAGACCAGTACAGGAAGATCAAGACAGGACACAGTGCTTACTGGACCTCATTTAATGACCATGGGAAGGGAAAACCCCAGTGTGTAGCACAAGGGCAGAAATGATGGTGGTTTGGGCTTGCCAAGGAGGAGCCTTCAAACATGACATCTTTCAGCCTAATAAAGAAAAAAAAATCATAAGCTGAAGATGCTAAAACCTATGATATATGTGGCATGCACATATGTGTGCGTGTGTGTGTGTGTGTGTGTGTGTGTGTGTGTGTATTTTGGAGTGATACATATTGGAAGGGATAACAACAACAACAACAAAAAGACTGGGTCAAAGAACTGACTGAAACAGTGAACTGCTTGAAACAGTAAACTTATGCATCGAGAATTTTGAGAGAGACTGAGAAAAAGATGAAAAACATGTTTGGCAGAATACATGAGCTCTGGTGGGGGGGACAGGGAGAGGGGCACGGGTCTAGATTTGATTTGAAATTTTGTATGAAATGCACAAAGCTTTAATAAAAATTGGCTTTGAGGAAAAAAAAAAGTAAAGATACACATCATTTTCTTGCTGATGGGCATCACAAAATGTGATCCAACCGAAGGAGAGGTTATAGGAACTGTCCTAAGTTTCTTGCCTACTGGCAAGCTCACCAGCATTCATTTTCTATTTTCTGATCCAGTGGTCTTTCCAAGGCACCAAACTTGGTTGTCAGAATAGCTCTTCCTCAGAAAGTGTTTTAATTATTAATGTAGTATGCTAACTCCCAAGAGCAGAATAAACCTCCTTGTTAATAGCTAGCCAGTCACTCCAGAGCCATCTTAGCTGAATGTAAAACAATAGATTTTGAAGTAAAGCATTCATGGGCTCCCTGCTCTCATGGGGCTGTCACCTCATTTATGTAATCAAAATGACCTTTCGTGTGGACATGCATTATATCTCAGCTTGATTGATTCTGTTACTCTGTTGTTAATTACAGGAACCGCAAAAGCTTTCAATTTGATTAAAGCCACAACGAGTAAGATTAGTAATGCTTTACTCTGTATGTTGAGTGTGTTTAGAATAAACTGATGTTTCTGTTTCTAGACTTTACTATGTTGATTTCCTACGAAATAACTAGACCAGATAGTTTGATTTATTGTTATGGGCCAAAAAGTTGAGTATACTGTAGTACTCTTTGATGTTAACTATAATAAACCTCAAGATTACTCTAAGTGGATATTGTCATCCTCACTTACAGAAGAAAATTGGTATCTTGCTCAGGACCTCACCAGAGAGAAAGCAGGACTGAATGAGGTCATTTGAATGTACAATGATTGACACAGTAGCATCAGACAGTGTGTTGATAAATGCAAGTGAGAAAGGCAAGGTGATGTGAAAATAAGTTTGAGAGAGAGAGAGAGAGAGAGAGAGAGAGAGAGAGAGAGAGAGACCGACCCACATACAGTTCATGGCGTTCATTCTTACACATACGATAGCTATTTGACTAAGATTTGATGCTGAGCTTCTCAGCAATCAGATCGAAGGGAGAAATATGGTCGGCTAAATAAAGTAAGTGTCTTAGCATTGTCCAGTGTTGTCCAAGAGAAGTGTAGACACTTTTTGGATCTCATATTTAGGGGGAGTTTTTTTTTTTATTAATTTTATTTATTTCTGTATGTGTATGAATGTACTGTCTGCATGCAAGTCTGTGCACCCGTGTCGTGCAACGCCGCGGAGTTCAGAAGAGGGTCTCGGATTCCCCTGGAACTGGAGTTCTCCTGGAATTGGAGCTTCAGACGGTTCTCAGCCGCCATGTGGGTGCTGGGGATCGAACCCGGGTCCTCTGCAAGAGCGGTCGGCGCTCTTAACTGCTAGGCCATCCCTCCAGCCCGGGGGAGTTTTTCAAGACACAAGAACTCCAAAGGAGGAGGCAACCTTGCTGTGAGTGACTCTCGAAAGTGTAAAAGAATTATGGCAAAACCTAACTCAAGTGGAGAACGGAGGAAAAAGGAGTTAGAAGCCAGCGCCACACAGGACAGGGAGCTGAGTGCCGGGTACCTGGGCCGGCACTGTGATCACCTGAACAAATAGCCTCTTAAAGGTAGTTAGAGTGGGCCGGAACTCAGGTTTCCGGTTCCCTTAGGTATCTCTTAGAAGCGTTTGTCTCCAGGGGCTGGAGAGATGGCCTAGCGTTTAAGAGCGGCGACTGCTCTTGCAGAGGACCCGGGTTCGATCCCCAGCACCCACATGACGGCTGAGAACCGTCCATAACTCCAATTCCAGGAGAACTCCAGTTCCAGGGGAATCCGACACCCTCTTCTGACCTCTGCGGCATTGCACAACACAGGTGCACAAACCTACATGCAGACAGTACACTCATACACATACAAAAATAAAAAATAAAAATAAAAAAATAAAAGAAGTGTTTGTCTCCTGAAACTGCTGAGGAAAGTGTCTGGCTGGAACTGTGTCTGCAAGCCAGGCCCCACCCATGATTTTATTCAAAATGGTTTCTCCACCTTCAACTGGGGGAATACAAGCTTGGCTGTACCTTGATCTGAATGGATCACCTGGCCTTTTCATCTCTAGTTCCAGAATATCTCATTCACTCAACCTCCCCTGTCAGCAGTGGAAATGGGTGACAGCCTTTCAGCATGCTTTGATATGTTTGATATCAAACACCCACATTCATTCATTATCTTTTTGGGAACCAAACTGAGGTTCCCAGGAAACAAGATCAGGAGCCCAGGTCACAAGATGTAAAGCACGTGGTTTTGTTGGGGTTTATTAAATATCCAGATTATGTCCATTTATAAAAGTATCTTCCATGATAGGCTCTCTAATAGCCAAAGGCATGAAGGGGTTCTTCCCAAGGAATGGAAGCCAGTTGGCTCTTCCTGTGGGTACTGGTGTTCAAACTCAGGCCCTCATACTTATAGAGCAGTCATTCTCACCCACTGACCATCTCTGCAGCCCCTGTAATGGCCTTCAAGAATCACACTGAAGGGACAGATTGGAGACAACCTTCAGGATATGCATTGCATCAAAAAGCTCTATACTGTACTGTGTACACAATAAAAAGAAGCAGACCCCCAAACAACCAGTCAAAGTAGGAGGGGCCCCATATGTACTATCACTCCCAACAAATGACTCACTCTCCAGGGAACTTTGTCCTTCTGGTCCTGTTTTATCAGGGGTTAAGGTTTCCAGTTGGTGTGCTCTCGTCAGGGAATATTACAAGAGTCCCACTGATCTACCAGTTACAGCTAATAGCTGGGCACGCTGCATTGTGCCTCCAGGGACCACCAGCAGAAAAGTGTCATGATCAGGACAAGGGAGACCCATCCTCCTCAGGGGGAACTGGAAAGGCCTAGAGAGGAAGACATGTGGAAATACAGTCATCTACCTGGGCTTTTCCTGGTGTGTCCTTGACTTATTAGTACTATGATTGGATGTGCATAATTTATAGTTTCCCTGGCCTGGGAAGGATGTGGTTGCAAAGGCTTCAGGTCTGTCAGGAATAAGAATTTGTGTCACACTATCGGAGAAGCCACCGGGACCCATGAAGGTGATATGAAGCATGAAAGGGAGATGTGAGCTGAGACACATGGCAATGGCCTGGCCATAGCTGTGTCCCTTAATAACCCATCCCATCTAAGTTTCCCTGCAGGAAAAGAGGCCTGTGGGCCCGTGGGAGTGCTACTCCCTGCATTTGCACGTGGATGAGGCTCCGTGGGGTGCCACGGGGTCAAAATCACTGCCCAGATCCTCTGCTGCTGGGAGCAACTCACTGAGGATAGACACCCTGGTTGTATGCTGGGTGGGCTTCGTACGTCAACGACTGAACGTGGACCAGTTCCATGGGTGGTGGCTGGAGGAGCATCTTTAGCTGCAAGTTGGTCTGGACAGCTTTCTTTACCTTCTGCCCTCTTCTCCTTGACCCCTCACAGGCATTTCCACCAAGATCCCCGGCATGCTTCATCTATTGAATTAACATCTGTATCTATTTACTAATTTTTGAAGCAGCAGCTTGCTATGTAGCTCAGGTGTTAGGAATAGGAATTCAAAGAGGCAAGGAGCAAGCAACCTCCATAATTCAAAGTATTTTTATTTGTCAATGAGGGGTGAAAGCTGACCAGCAGGAATCAGCCCAGCAGCCATGCTGATTCGAGAGGCTGGAGAGCTTAAGTATTTGAAGATGGAGTTAGATGAGTTGATGTTTGTAAAGGGCCTGGGGTCTGAAAAGGCAGTAAAGACCTGTTTGCTGGGAGTGTTATGGTCCAGGGCCATAGTTTGGAAAACGCAGGCTAACAATGCTCTGATAGATCCTGTCATTGGGAATGGTGGTTTATGACTGGGTTTTTGTGCAATCTGTTTATTCCAGACCTGGAAGAGGAATAGATTGAGTGAGGGTACTGTAAGTCATCTCAACTGCTTCCTGCTGAGAGGGATTAATGTGGGGCTGGGTGTTTCGTTTTGGGGTCTATTGGAAGAGTTTTTCATATATATAATCTGCTGACATGGAACAGGAACAATGATTTGGTCCTGGTGGTGGCTTGGACTGTCAGACGTCTGCAGTCACACAATTCTATAAGACTCTGGAAAATATTGATTAAGCAAGGACCAAACAAGAGGGGCACTATAAGCAGGCCCGGTGATGGGCCAGCCATGGCCAATTCCCCAGTTGTCCTCAAACAGAGCCTGTTTCCTTCTTCCTGGACCTTCTGTCATTGGTTTGGGCATGACCTGAGCTGTTTTAGGGGTGTTTTTAAAACTACATTAAATTGATTTAATGCCAACATCATTCACCCTGGGAAAAATAAGAAAATTCATCTGTGAAATCTTGGTATATCTGGGCAGAAAAGGGGCTGTTAAGTTAATACATTCCAAAAGTGGTTAGTTAAGTACTACATTAAGTAACACGGGATGAGGGGCTGGAGAGATGGCCTAGCGGTTAAGAGCGCAGACCGCTCTTACAGAGGACCCGGGTTCGATCCCCACATGGCGGCCGAGAACCGTCTGAAACTCCAATTCCAGGAGAACTCCAGTTCCAGGGGAATCCGAGACCCTCTTCTGACCTCCGCGGCATTGCACGACATGGGTGCACAAACTTGCATGCAGACAGTACATTCATACACATACGGAAATAAATAAAAAATTAAAAAAAATTTTTAAAAAGTAACACAGGATGTTAGGTCAGAAACAGGTGGGTAAGGATCAGCTATTTTAGGGGGCTAAAGATGGACCAAGATAAATGGTAATTAGGCTATGGTTCTGCCACCAATCCAAGTGCTACAGGATCATTGGCATTCTACTCACTTGATCAACCTATGCAGTGTTCAATTTCAAGCTGCAGTTCTGGGAACTTTCCTTCACAGTTCTCCTGTTGTGCATGTGGAGGGCACATATTTGTTCCCACATTGCCAGGAAAGGCTTCCTAGGATCTGAAGTGGACTGGGCGAGAGCAGGTAGCAAGAGCAGTCTTCAGGAGAGATAAATAGCTGATAAAGCCAATAAGAAAGAAACTCCTAGACCATATCAAAACCATTAGCCATTATGATCCAGATCTGACTGTTCTTCCTTTTATTCTCTGTGTCTGACATAATATTTACATGTGACATATAATTAGATTATGTCCTTAAAATCAAAATAATCAAGAATATTGCTTAGAAAAAGAAGTAAATGTAGGGGCTGGAGAGATGGCTCAGCAGTTAAGAGCACCACTGCTCTTGCAGAGGACCTGGGTTTGATTCCCAGCACTCACATGGCGGCTAAGAACCGTCTTTAACTCCAGTTCCAGGGGAATCCGACACCCTCTTCTGACCTCGTGGCATTGCAAGACATGGGTGCACCAACCTACATGCAGACAATACACTCATACACATAAAAATAAATAAATAAATAAAATAAAAAATTAAAAAAAGAAGTAAATTAACAGATTAAGGAAACAAACATTTAAAAACTGAGATTGCCTTCCCCCTATATTTACAGTTATCTGTACTTTATGAACTATTTCATTTATATTGGGAGTATTTAAACAAATCTATCATCTTTTAATTTTTGTTTTTCTTATTGCCAGTTAGTTTTATAATTATAACCTCATGTGGAATGGCTGGCTCCAACTCTAAATATTGAAGACTAATCTTCACTATTTAAATTATCATAGCTTTTATCTATAGATAATGACTTGATCTGTTTCATTATATTAGTATCATGTGAGATTTATTTTGAAAAAGTAAAGAAACACATAGAAGAAATTTCATACCAATATAGTGTTTAAAATTTTTTTTAAAGAATCTTTATTTACAAGCCAAATATTACTAATCATAAGAGATCAAGCTTGTTAGAACCGAAAATTTAATAAAGAGCCAACTGTACCAAATAACCAATATAGAGTATATATATATGTAATACAATAATAGTATTATAGTTTAATCCTTATTGTTTTTTTTTGCTTGGATCTTTCTTGAGAAGCAAGCCAGGAAGGTCCTCCCTGTTAGGCGCAGAGGCGACAAGCAAACTGCTACCTGGGATGCACTCACTCTGTAGACCAGGCTGGCCTTGAACTCACAAAGATGTGCCTGCCTCTACCTCCCAAGTGCTAGGATTAAAGGCGTGTGCCACCACATCCAGCCCAAATATTTTTATTTTAATAATTAGAAATGAAAATGGGGGCTAGAGAGATGGCTCAGCGGTTAAGAGCACTGACTGCTCTTGCAGAGGACCGGGGTTCCATTCCCAGGACCCACATGGCAGCTAAGAATCATCTTTAGTGCTGGGCGTGGTGGCACACGCCTTTAATCTCAGCACTCGGGAGAATCAGAGGCAGGCGGATCTCTGTGAGTTCAAGTCCAGCCTGGTGTACAGAATGATCTCCAGGCCAGTTGGGACTAAAGTTTTTTTTTTTTTTGGAGACAGGGTGTCCCTATAGCCCCAGCCACCATGTGGGTGCTGCCTTATAACACTTTTATTACATCTATTTGTTTGTTTTGTGGGGGAAACCCAAACAGTGCGTGTATGAAGGGCAGAGGACAGCTTGCTGGAGTTACTTTCATCCTACCATATATTTACCCCCCCCATTATTTTTATTAGACTATTTTTTAAAGATTTATTTAGTTATTTTATGTGTATGTGTGTGCCTGCTTGAGTGTATGTATGTTTACAACATGTGTGCAGGTGCCCATGGAGGCCGGAAGAGAGCACTGGATCACCTGGAAGTAGAGTTACAGCCAGTTGCCATGTGGGTGTTGGGATCAGAACACAGGTCCTCTGCCAGAGCAACAAATCCTTTTTTTTTTTTTTTAACTTCTATTCATGCTCAATATATTATACTATAAAATGGAGAAATATCTGATAAAATGAATAAGAATTTCATGACAAACTAAAAGGCCACAATGAAAAATAAACTAGTGTGAAGTCCATTAGCCTGGATCTGATAAGGTGACTATTTTATTATTTATATATATTTTTTTATCAAATCTATCCCCCACCCCACCAGAGCTCATGCATTCTGCCAAATATGCTTTTCATCTCTTTCTCAGTCTTTCTCAATATTCTCCATGTGGAAGTTGACTGTTTTGAGCACAAGTTCACTGTTTCAGTAAGTTCTTTGATGCAGTCCTTTCTGTTGTTGTTGTTGTTTCCAATATGGATCACTCCCAACTGCTTGGACAAAAGCTCAAGGGGCCATGCACAAGAAATACTTACAACTAGGTAATTGGCACTAGCATCCACAGATGAGGGATACCATTCGTCGTTTGTTTTTCTGGGACTGTGTTACTTCACTCAGCATGATGTCTTCTAGCTCCAGCCATTTTACTGCAAACTCATGATGTCATCTTTCTTTACTGCTGCATAGAACTCCATCGTGTAGATGTACCACATTTTCTGTATCCACTCATCAGTTGAGGGGCATTTGGGTTAGTTCCAGCTCCTTGATATTGTGAAGAGAGCTGAAATACAATATGGCCGGCATGTATCTTTGGTGGTGGTGAGTCTTGAAGGTACATGCCTAGGAGTGGTATGGCTGGGTCGGGTGCAAATTCATTCCAAGTCTTCCAAGGGTTCCACACTGCTTTCCATAGTGCGTTGTATCAGTTTAATATTCCCCCAGCAGTGGATGATGTTTCCCTTTCCCCACACCTCTCCAGCACTTGGTATCATTTGTTTCTTGATCCTAGCCAGTCTTATTGGAGTAAGATGATATCTTAAAGTGGTTTTGATTTGCATTCCTTAATGATAGTGATGTGAACACTTCTTTTTTTTTTTTTTTTTTTTTTTTTAAATTTTTATTATTTTATTTATTTTTATGTGTATGAATGTATTGTCTGCATGCAGGTCTGCGCACCGGTCGTGCATGCCCGCGGAGGTCAGAAGACGGTCTCGGATTCCCCTGGACTGGATGTTCTCCTGGAACCGGAGTCACAGACGGTTCTTTAGCCGCCATGTGGGTGCTGGGGATCGAACCCGGGTCCTCTGCAAGAGCGGTCGTCGCTCTTAACCGCTAGGCCATCCCTCCAGCCCCGTTGAACACTTCTTAAGATGTTTCCTCGGCCATCTCAATTCCTCATTGTGAAGTCTCTGTTCAGTTTTTTTTTTTTTTCATTTTTTTCTTTCTTCTTTGTTTTTGATAGTTTATATATTCTGGAAATCATGGCTTTGTGCGAGCCAAAATCCTTTTTAACGTGTAGGCATCTCTCTAGCTCCTAGACTCTTTCTTTCTTTCCTTTCTTTCTTTCTTTCTTTCTTTCTTTCTTTCTTTCTTTCTTTCTTTCATTTATTTTGGTCTTTTTGAGACAGGTCTCCCTGTGGTCTCAGCTGTCCTGGAACTCACTCTGTAGACCAGGCTGGCCTTGAAACTCACAAAGATCTGCCTGCCTCTGCCTCCCGAGTGGTGATTATTTTTTATGTGTATGAATGTACTGTCGCATGTCGGTCTGTGCACTGTGTCATGCCATGCCGCAGGGTCAGAAGAGGGAGTCGGATTCCCCTGGAGCTGGAGTTAAAGACAGTTCTCAGCTGCCAATGTGGGTGCTGGGGATCGAACCCAGGTCCTCTGCAAGAGCAGTCGGTGCTCTTAACCGCTAGGCCATCTCTCCAGCCCATAGACTCTTTTTTTTTTTTTTAATTTTTTAATTTATTTCTTATGTGTAGAATGTACTGTCTGCAGGCAAGTCTGTGCCCCGTGTTGTGCAATGCCGTGGAGGTCGAAGAGGGTGTCGATCTCCCTGGAACTGGAGCGTGGGCGGAGAGAGTACCTCTACTGCCGATTGAGGATCGCTTTTCAGACTGGTCACAGTTCTTCACGGAGCTGTAAAATAACCATACGTCACATGGTGGGAGTCGCCATCAGCGCATTTAATAAGATACTAGAGAAACACTAGAGTCTAGGTCCGGTTGCACTTGGGACAGAGAGTAGGTATATCAGGGCCTAGTGCCTGTGTTAAAAAGCCGCTAAGGCACGCTAGTCTCTCTCGACGCCCCCTAGACCATCTGTTTTCTTATGTAAACTGATGATAAGGTGAGTCCTATAGGTTATGTTACTAGCTCCCAATAGTACCTGCTGAGGCAGCCCCAGCAGCGATCTGGGTGATCTTTGGCGTCCGCGATTAATCCGTCCCCATACCTTGATCTTTGAGAGAATCTACCGGGTTATGGAGACATCTTTTTTTTTTTATTAAACTTTTAACTTCAATGTTTTTACCTTAAGGGGAAATCTTTACTAATTTTCCACTTTTTATTTCTTACTTTCTTGTTCATGGTGAACCTATAACTGCAATGATAAACTGTCTCCCAGCAACGGTTTTCGGCGATGCACTTGCACGTGTCATGCAATAGCACCGCAGCGAGGTGCTTTAGGAGAGCAGCCGGATCTCAGCACTTGCGCATTTGCCCTCCGGAACATGGGGAAGTCAGTTCACTACCTGTCGAATATTGAGGAGCTTACATTTCACGATATGGAAATTCAATCACAGGTTACCAGCAAAATTAAAAAAAAAAAAGAGCTTGGGCTGGAGAGAAATGGCCTAAAATGTGGGTTGCTGGTATAGAGAGAGGCACCGACTGCGATCGAACCGATACGCGTGTCTCGGTCAAGTAGAGAGCTGCGTCGGCTGGCTTTTAGAACCACTATCGGCCACCTCCTCAGTCACAGACCGCGACCAGTGGTATCAATGGCTAGACACTGACGAACATATGAGTCTTTCCAACTCAACATTGATCTACTCACTAGGGGGCTGTGGACAGAGCGAGCTCCGTAGGCACTCTGCCTCGCACAGAGTGGCTGCGCGGTTTCGTCCAGATGGCGAGTGTCTTGTGAGGACATCTCTGAAAACGCGAGGTCGCATCAGCACCTCGAGGCTTACCCAGCATGACAATTAATCATACTAGAACTTTCGAGTAACCAACTACCTCATACAATAAATAATACCTGTCACCCTACTGCACGGCCGATGGGTACTAGAGTGTCAGTATTTAGTCACATCATTCTTGTAGATTGGTGATAGTTTCATAGGCCATGGTACTATGATACTAAACAGACGATTGAAGAAATTCCAGGACTCATGCGAGGGCTTGAGTCCACTCAGAGCTAACGGGTAAGAATCCCTGTCAACATCCACAATTACAGTTGGCAGCTCTGAAATGATATGACAAAACTGTGGGATTAAGTGGAGTACGATTGAGAAAAAAGATCCTCCAGTACACATTTAAATTTACTCTGGTTGGTGAAGAATTAGCATTTGATTTTACATTCCTGGTTTTGGTGGGTGGGGTGAGGAAAAAGGGTTGTTAATTATAAAGAAGAATGTGGGGACTGGGGAGATAGCTTAGTGGTTGAAGTGCTTGCCACCNTTTCTTTCTTTCTTTCTTTCTTTCTTTCTTTCATTTATTTTGGTCTTTTTGAGACAGGTCTCCCTGTGGTCTCAGCTGTCCTGGAACTCACTCTGTAGACCAGGCTGGCCTTGAACTCACAAAGATCTGCCTGCCTCTGCCTCCCGAGTGGTAGGATTATTTTTTATGTGTATGAATGTACTGTCTGCATGTCGGTCTGTGCACCTGTGTCATGCCATGCCGCAGAGGTCAGAAGAGGGAGTCGGATTCCCCTGGAGCTGGAGTTAAAGACAGTTCTCAGCTGCCATGTGGGTGCTGGGGATCGAACCCAGGTCCTCTGCAAGAGCAGTCGGTGCTCTTAACCGCTAGGCCATCTCTCCAGCCCATAGACTCTTTTTTTTTTTTAATTTTTTTAATTTATTTCTGTATGTGTATGAATGTACTGTCTGCAGGCAAGTCTGTGCACCCGTGTTGTGCAATGCCGTGGAGGTCAGAAGAGGGTGTCAGATTCCCCTGGAACTGGAGTTCTCCTGGAATTGGAGTTTCAGACAGTTCTCGGCAGCCATGTGGGTGCTGCGGATTGAACCTGGGTCCTCTGCAAGAGTGGTCAGCGCTCTTAACCGCTAGGCTATCTCTCCAGCCCCTAGACTCTGTTTTATTAAATGTATGTGGTATAGTTATTTACAGCTTCATGTATGTGGGGACCAGAGACTGGTATTGCGTCTCTTTCGCTCCCCAACTTTTTTTGGAGACAGGGTATCTTTTTTTTTTTTAATTTTTTTATTATTTATTTTATTTTATTTATTTCTGTATGTGTATGAATGTACTGTCTGCATGCAGGTTTGTGCACCCGTGTCATGCAATGCCGCAGAGGTCAGAAGAGGGTCTCGGATTCCTCTGGAACTGGAGTTCTCCTGGAATTGGAGTTTCAGATGGTTCTCGGCCGCCATGTGGGTGCTAGGGATCGAACCAGGGTCCTCTATAAGAGTGGTCGGCGCTCTTAACCACTAGGCCATCTCTCCAGACCGACAGGGTATCTTAACTGAACCTGAAGTTCACCAATTGACTACACTGGGCTGGCAGAGAGCTCCTTGGATCTGCCCACAGAGCTGGGGTTCTAGATGGTTCTGAGGTTCTGAACTCAGCTCCTCAGGCTTTCCCAGCAAGAATTTTACTGACTGAACCATCTCCCTAGCCCCTAGACTCTTACTTTTAATCTGCTATCTTAGATGGTCTATTGTTTGTATGATACTAAGCGATGGAAAATTTCTCAGGTTTCTAGGTCTAATCACTTCCATATCTTAGATGAAACTGATGCAGTGGGTTAGTGAGTACATTGAAAAAGATCCCTCCAGTGACCATTTAAGTTTACTCTGGTGGTGAAAGATTAGCATTTGATTTTACATTCCTGGTTTTGGTGGGTGGGGTGAGGAAAAAGGGTTGTTAATTATAAAGAAGAATGTGGGGACTGGGGAGATAGCTTAGTGGTTGAAGTGCTTGCCACCCAAGTGTAAGGACCAGAGTAAGGATCCCTGAACCTACATAAAGCCCAGTATAATAGCCAAGATAGGAGGTGGAAGGAGGAGAGTCCCTGGAGGCTGGTGAGCCAGATGGTCTGGCATATACAATGGGGAACAACAACAAAAAGACCCTGATTTCAAAGTGTGAGGTGATGACTGACACCCAAGTTGCCCTCTGACTGCTACATGTGCACCGTGCTAAGTACATACCCATACTCTGACACATGAATGTACACAGATACATACTTACACATACACATACCACATACACATACGAAAAGGATGAAGATTTATTGAACAATATGTTTTCAATATAAAAATCACAGTCTTGATGTATGGCTAGAGAAAAAATAACTTGCAATTTAGACACCTCAGAATATAATTGAAGTTATTTTTCATTCATTTTTTAATAATAATTAATAAGTAATAAGTAAATTGAAGTTTTGAATAGTTTAAATATTGAATATTTAAAACATTTATTAGTAGAAATCCTAGAATAAAGTGGAATAAACTTTTTTTTTGTCTTTTTGAGACAGGGTGTCCTTTTAGTCTCAGCTGGCATGGAACTTGCTTTGTAGACCAGTCTGGCCTTGAACTCACAGAGATCTGCCTGCCTCTGCCTCCCAAGTGCTAGGATTAAAGGCATGCACCACCACGCCCAGCTCAGAATCAACTTTTTAAAGAATTCTTTATTCTCACTTTTGTGTGTATGAGTGCATTCCCTGTATGTATGTAAGTGCACCCATATCATGCAATACTCATGGAAGCCAGAAGATGGTGTTGGATTCCCCGGGAACTGTAGTTATAGAGTTTGTTAGCCGCCATGTGGGTGCTGGGAATCCAACCTGGGTCCTCTGTAAGAGCAGTCAGTGTTTTAACCATGGAGCCAGCTCTCCAGATCACATCTGTAAGTTTAAGGATCTATATTTAGCATATAGTAAGAAATAATGTTTGTCTAGGGATGTGACAGATGTAGGATTTTCCCTAGGATCTATGACCTCTCTAGCTGTGTGTATTTGATTATGTTTATAGTGCCACACATGAGTTCCCTCCCATTGAGCAGGCTTTAATTCAAATTATATAGCTGTTGATTACCCTCAAGATGAAAGAATCTCTACACCTAAGGCTCAGAGAACATAGTGGGACAAATGGGAGAGAGAATACTAATGCATCTCTCAACTCTCAACACTGGAGCTTTCTCATGCAACAGAGGGCAATTAACACAGATGGCCACAGCTGCAGAGTGCATTTCCCTGGATAGGAATCCTATATTGAACCTTACCCACTTGTGGCTTACGAGCCATTGTGGAAGAAGAAGCAGAAAGACTGTAAGATTATAGGATCCAGGAGTGGTACGTGACCATAAGGAAACAGGCTCCTGGGAACTTGCTCATATGAACTTTTATTTATTTATTTATTTTTTGTCTTTTCGAGACAGGGTCTCCCTGTAGCCCCAGCTGTCCTGGTACTCACTCTGTAGACCAGGCTGGCCTTGAACTCACAAAGATCCGCCTAATTCTGCCTCCCAAGTTCTAGGATTAAAGGCGTGCGCCACCACGCCCGGTTCATATGAACTTTTAATTTTTTTTATTAATTTTATTTATTTCTGTATGTGTATGAATGTACTGTCTGCATGCAAATTTGTGCACCCGTGTCGTGCAATGCCGCGGAGGTCAGAAGAGAGTGTCGGATTCCCCTGGAACTGGAGTTCTCCTGGAATTGGAGTTTCAGATGGTTCTTGGCCGCCATGTGGGTGCTGGGGATCGAACCCGGGTCCTCTGCAAGAGCGGTCGGCGCTCTTAACCACTAGGCCATCTCTCCAGCCCCCTCATATGAACTTTTAAAGCACACTCATGCAACTTAAAGACCCATGGAAACTCAAGCAGATGAAAACCAGTATAGAACTGAGAAAATGGGCAAGAAATCCTAACCTTAGGTGAGGAACTATTGGCAGCTGATCACTGCTGGGTGAAAGAGAGTTGATCTTCTTTAAGGGAGTAATGCTAGGTAGGCTGACCAGGTTCCAGTGGATGAACTCACACTGAGACAGCTGGGTATATAAACTTGATTTGATAGGCTTTAACATAGAAGACAGAATGTGTGAAATCCCATGGGTGGGCTATGGGGGGCTGTAGATGGGGGAGGTCTAAATATAATTAAAATGTGTGAAATCTGTAAAAATACAATAAAATATACACTGAGAAAAATTTATTTTTTCTTTGGCAGTTTCATGCATATATATATATATATATATATATATATATATATATATGATGAATCCTGATCTGATGTCCACCCCCAAGTTCCTTCTCCCAACTCTCCAAGAATACCCTCCTGACATGTCTGTTTTTTTTTTTTTTTTTTTGGTCTTTTCAGGACAGGGTCGCCCTGTAGCCCCAGCTGTCCTGGAACTCACTCTGTAGACCAGGCTGGCCTGGCCTTGAACTCACAAAGATTCACCTGCCTCTGCCTCCCGAGTGCTAGGATTAAAGGTGTGCGCCACCACGCCCGGCAACATGTCTTCTTTAAAACATTTTTAACCGCACCCCCACTCCAATGAGTGTTGACAACGTAATTGAGGCCATGTCTCTAAAGAAAAATGATGCCCCTCCTCCAGAAGCCCTCAGTTGCCAATAGCTTCTCAGCTAGGGCTGAAAGCCTCTTGAGCTCGTCCCCATCCATGGAATTATGGACTGGCTTGATCTCGTTCAGGGAACTACAGCTACTGGGAGTAGATGAGCACCATGGCATGTCATGCCCAGAACAGAATCAACTTTTCTGTCACACATTACTCTTTATGCCCCTTCAGTTTCTTAAGTCTTTCTTTTTACTAGCATTATTTGATATCATTCCAATTCTTTAGTCATTTACCTACCTTCGCCCTCCTTCCCATCTTTCCTTTTGACAGGGTCTCCCTCTGTAGCCCAGGCTGGCCTGGAACAGGAGATCCTTCTGTCTCAGTGTTCAGAGTGCTAGAATTACAGGTGTGCTGTAGCCTGCCGGGCCACCGGTTTTCAATAATCTTCCTTGACAAGAAACACATTTTTTAAAAGAATTTTTACTGGCTACCTGGCTAATTTCAATTTATTTTTTTTTAATTTTTTTTTATTTTATTAATTTTTTTTATTTATTTCTGTATGTGTACGAATGTACTGTCTGCATGCAAGTCTGTGCACCCGTGTCGTGCAATGCCGCGGAGGTCAGAAGAGGGTGCCGGATTCCCCTGGAGCTGGAGTTCTCCTGGAATTGGAGTTTCAGATGGTTCTCAGCCGCCATGTGGGTGCTGGGGATCGAACCCAGGTCCTCTGCAAGAGCGGTCGGCGCTCTTAACCGCTAGGCCATCTCTCCAGCCCCTCAATTTATATGTATATATCAATGTATATATATTTTTGTTGTTTGGGGGTTTTTTATTATATATATTTTTTGTACAAGAATCAATGTATATTTTTTTATTATTTTATTTTTACTTTATGTGTATGAGTGTATTGCCTGCATGTATGTAAGTGCACCCATGTTGTTCAGTGCCTGAGGAAGTCAAAAGAGGGCATCAGATCCCCTGGAACTGGAGTTACAGATGGTTGATAGCTACCATGTGGGTGCTGGGAACTGAACACGGGTCCTCTGCAAGGGCAACTGGTGCTCTTAACTGCTGAGCCATCTTTCCTGCCCCATAAATAAATATACACTGATATGATGTCCATCCCCAAGTTCCTTCTCCCACTCTCCCAGAATCCCCTCCTGACATGTCTTTTCGAGACAGGGTTGGAGGGGATAGCTCGGCCGTTAAAAGCTCAGGCTAACAACCAAAAAATAAATTTATATTTTAAAGCATTTCTTATTTTATGTGTATCTGTGTGTGGTTGAGTGTTTGTATGCCCACATGCATGTGAGAGCCCATGGAAACCAGAGGAAGATATCAGATCTCCTGGAGTTGGAGTTATAGGCAGCTAGCTGTGAGCCACCAGAACCCAGCCAGCCCTCTGCAAGGGCAGCGGGAGCTCTTAACTACTGACCCATCTCTCTAGCCACAAGGAACACTTATTTTTTTTCCTATTCTACTTCAGAACAATGTATGACACATAGTTGATAGATAGTATTTGTTGTATACATTTATCTAATCTAAGGAGAGGGGATATCTTTGCAAAGAATCACAGGTGAAGTCAGAAAGCAAACACATGAACAAGGAAACTGAAGAGAAGCTACAAGGATCCAGGATTCAACTTATGTGACAATAAGAAAATGGAAAAGTACAAGAATTGTTTTTTTTCAGGCATATGGTTTGCTGAAAAGAAAAAGTATGTAAAAGTGTCACAGTATCTTTAATTTTTAATTATATTTAGTGCGTTGTGACACATGCACATCTGATGGTCGGAGGACAACTTTTAGGATTTAGTTCTTTCCTTTCCCTCTGTGGACTCTGGGGATTAAACACAGGTCATCAGGCTTGGCAGCAAGTGCTTTTGCCCACTGAGCCATCTCACTGGCCCTACAGTATCTTTATTAAAGGTTTCACTACTCTAATTGGCACACAAATGCATTGTCACAGCAGATGCTGGACAAAAACCAAAGCAGACAACATTCTACCAGTTCGGTGACATATATACTAATAAATTGTTTTTAAAGTAGAAATTAGTGAGGAAGTACACAGAAAATTATTGAGCCCCTAAATAATTATGAAAGTTTGAAAATTAAACAACAAAATTCATTCTAAAGCATTAAAAATGCAAACTACTTAAAATTATGATGTTCACTGTAACAAAGCTTGGTCTTATAAACATTCTATCAGGATATTTTTGTGCCAATTGCCTGAAAGTAACTTGTCAACAGGAACCTGTGAATACAGAATCTAAAAAGGTGTAACCATTTAATTCAACTTTTCTTTTTTTTTAATTTTTATTTATTTCTGTATGTGTATGAATGTACTGTCTGCATGCAAGTTTATGCACCTGTGTCGTGCAATGCCGCGGAGGTCAGAAGAGGGTGTCGGATTCCCCTGGAACTCCTCCTGGAATTGGAGTTTCAGACGGTTCTCGGCCACCATGTGGGTGCTGGGGATCGAACCCGGGTCCTCTGTAAGAGCGGTTGGCTCTCTTAACCGCTAGGCCATCTCTCCAGCCCCCTTAACTCAACTTTTCTATGTAGCTCTCTGAAAGTGATTATTTAGATAGTACATTTCAATTAATTATTGTGGGATTTTCTTTTTGGTTTTTTTTGAGACAGCCATATAGCCCCAGCTGGCCTGGAACTTGCTGTGTGAACCAGCCCAGGCTCCAGCTCTACCTGCCTCTGCCTCCTTAGTGCTGGGATTAAAGGTGTGTGCCACTATGGTTGCACATTGTTTAAAGTTATTTACATAAAGCAACACATTACTGATATGTGGAAACATGAAATTATGCTCACAAATGAAAATTAATTTTAAGAACTAGTTTGCAAAATTCAATATATCCATGATTATACATATATTTGAAAGCACTCGGTGAAGTAGCAACTGGTGAAAACCAATACATGGCACCCATGTTTATATCAGAGTTTTGCAAGTATGTGTGGATTTATTTCTCTCCTTTAGTTTCCAATTTTTTGTAATTAGATTTGTGCAATAGAGTTTAAGTTGTTGAACATTATTCAGTACAAACTCTACAAGAAAACTACATTGTTTGACTATATTTTCTCATGATTATCCTGGTAATAATTTTTGTGTAAGGAATAGATTAATGAGCAAATGATCTTTGGATGAAGACTTATTTTTGAAATATTGGATGACTATTATTCTTGTTTGGGGTGATTTTTAAAATATTTTTATTTATTTATTATTATTATTATTTTATTTATTTTTGTATGTGTATGAGTGTACTGTCTGCATGTAGGTTTGTGCACCGGTGTCGTGCAATGCCGCGGAGGTCAGAAGATGTGTCAAACAATGCATTGGAGGTCAGAAGAGGGTGTCAGATTCCCCTGGAACAGGAGTTAAAGATGGTTCTTAGCCACCATGTGGGTGCTGGGAATCGAACCCGGGTCCTCTGCAAGAGCAGTCAATGCTCTTATCCACTGAGCTATCTCTCCAGCCCCTGGTGTGATTTTTTTTAATGAAAGGCTTCTTTTACTGTCTTACATTTAGTTCTGTATAATTTAAATGTATGTCATGCCTTGTATGTTGGGAGGAAATATTTGAAGTCCTCATTTTATATTTCTCTGAGTCTTCGTATATTCTCTCCGGAGAACTTTAAAATTTTTCCTGTTTCATTCAATTTAGTTAGTGGTATCCTTGTTCAGTTTGTCAATCAATTCAGAGAATTTGAGAGCTGTGCATTCACTCACTCACCTCTGTACGATATCCAAGCACCGTCTGTCCAATCTCCCCAGACTGTCTGCTTTGTCTGCAGGATCCTTCCCTAGGCCACTGGCTTACAAAGGTTCTCATCATACGGAGTTCGTAGTTCTTTGGTACCAGGGCATTACCCTTGCCCTCTGACCCATCTTCTATATTACCCCTAGATTAGTGGTTCTCAACGAGGGTGGGAGATAATTTTGCCCCACGGGGAGATGCTGTGAACATCTAATGCTGCACAAAATATCCCTCTCCTGACAAGGAATTTCCAGCTCCAAATTTTATTTTTTTTTTTTTAATTTTTTTATTATTATTTATTTATTTTTGTATGTGTATGAATGTAGTGTCTGCATGCAGGTCTGTGCACCCATGTCGTGCAATGCCGCGGAGGTCAGAAGAGGGTCTCGGATTCCCCTGGAACTGGAGTTCTCCTGGAATTGGAGTTACAGACGGTTTTAGCCGCCATGTGGGTGCTGGGGATCGAACCCGGGTCCTCTGCAAGAGCGTCGGTGCTCTTAACTGCTAGGCTATCTCTCCAGCCCATCCAGCTCCAAATTTTAATAATGCTTCTGTTGAGAACCTTATGCTTGAATGAGTCTAATAAAACAAAAACCTGTTTATATCCCATGAAATGACCATTTCTTGTTAAAAAATTTTTTTTATAAGACTCATCTTTTTTTTTTTTTTTTTTTAACAATATTCAGGCACACAGCATTAACTACTTTGGATCCTATGACTTGTGGGAGGTGTCCAGTCTCCACTTCCTTTACAGGAGCCTGAAGTACTCTGAACTGTTGCTTGACTGTTAAGTGGGTGGGATCTAGAATCACCAAGAGATAAATCTCTAGAATGTGAGTTTCCAGATTGCATTAACTGAGCTAGGGTGACCCACCCTAAATATGGTGACTTGGTTCAATGGGCTGGTGTCCTGGACTGAACTAGAAGAGAAGGGGAACTGAGCACCAACACTTACTGCTCTCTACTTCCTGACTCTGGACACCATGTGGCCAGCCAGCTCATGTGTTACCACCATGTCATGATGGACAGTACTCTTTAACTGTGAGCCCAAAATAAACCCTTCCTTCCTTAAATAGCTTTTGTCAGGAATTTTGTCATAGCAATGAGGAAAACAATTAATGCAGCCTTTTTCTCTGAATGCTGTAGGAAGGTCCAATTTGAATTGGGGGATAGTTCTCAGCTAGCATCTCTCAGGGCACCACGTGGGTGGGAGTCAAGGAACTTCTCTGACTCCACCCCAAGAAGGAGCAGACAACTATGCCCAGGTGCATGATGCTGGGTGGGGCAGCAATGTGCAGTGGCATGGAATTGGGGTCTGTGATTGGCTCTGGGATTCGACATCATTTTGCTTAAAAAGCAGGCTGTAGCAGACAATAAATCGAATTATCCATTACCACTATTACAGAATTCCCAGCCATCACTTTTTGCGCATACAGGCCGAAGCAGGCCTGAATTTCGTTAGAGTGACCAGTGGGTTGGACAGCAGTCCTTTAGACCACCAATTTGGATCGCTGGTGTGGTGAAGTGAATTGTGAGTAGACATAGACTGAAGATAGGCCATCAGTCATCAGTCTGAAATTCCTGTCCAAGGGCCAGCAGTCTTTGGGCAGGTGGAAAAGGCACAGCCAAGGGTGGGAACTGTTCCATTGTCCCAGGCTAAGGACCTGAGTGGGAGGTACTTCTCAGATCGGGTTACGAAAGTAACCGACGACCTCTGTGCTGAGGGGTCAGTTCCCTGCAGTGGCCACAGGCAGGTACGGTGCTCCCCTTCCCTTAGCAGGACTGTGCTGGACCTGCTCATGGCAAAGGAAGCTTCCTACAGAATGCCTCAGTGAGCATACAGAGCTCAGAAAGTCCGTTTTTCTTGGAGTCCTGTCTGGGATTTGAATTCTGACAGGGGAATGGGTATAATTTAAGGGAAGCCTTCTTCTGAGTCTACCTTATGAGCAGCTAGATTAATTTTTAAGAACAGGTTCCCTGGGGAGGGAGAGTCATTCCCTTCAGTGGTGTAGCCACTGGTAAGTTTTCCATGAGCCCCCATACCATGCAACCCTAACTAAGCTCAGTGGGCTGCAAAGAAAAAACAAAAACAAAACAAGGCATGAAAATAGGAGAGTAATGAGTTGGGAAGAAAAAGGAGATCCATCGGCGTGAGAGGAAGAGAGAGAAGTAAAATAGGTGAATGTGATGATACATTATTTACTTGTATGAGGTAGTCAAAATTTAAAATAAAAAAATTAAAATTGGGCAACAAAATGAGTCTAACCTTTTTTTTTTTTTTGGAGCCCCAGCTGGCCTGGAACTCACCATGTAGACCAGGCTAGCCTTGAACTCACAGAGTTCAGCCTGCTTCTGCCTCATGAGTGCAGGGATTAAAGGTGTACTTCACCACATCCGGCTACAAGCCTAACTTTTAAATAAATATAATGGCCTTTTTTTTTTTTTTTTTTTTTTTGTCTTTCTTTCGAGACAGGGTCTCCCTGTGGCCCCAGCTGTCCTGGAACTTACTCTGTAGACCAGGCTGGACTTGAACTCACAAAGATCCGCCTGCCTCTGCCTCCCGAGTGCTAGGATTAAAGGCGTGCGCCACCACCATAATGGCCTTTTTAAAAACAAAAACAAAAACAACCAAAGCCGGCCATGGTGGCGCAGGCCTGTAATCCCAGCACTTGGGAGGCAGAGGCAGGTGGATCTTTGTGAGTCCAAGGCCAGCCTGGTCTACAGAGTGAGATCCAGGTCAGCTGGGGCTACAGGGAGACCCTGTCTCAAAACAAACAAACAAACAAACAAATAAACAAACACACAAACAAAAAGCAACCAAACAAAACCCTAAACCAAGTTCATTGCTGCCTTACCTTTTTTCTTGCTTATGGATATGACTCCTGGGTTCACTCTGATCATCTTTAGGGCAGGGATGATTAAAATTTTTCCACATATGACTCCTTTTTGCTGAGAAATTTGTATGGAGCCCTGGGAATGTAGGTATGTAATGAAACATTTACTGATAATAAATCACAAAGAGATATATTTTAGTTGGGTGTGGTGGCACACAGCTTTAATTTATCTCAGCACTTGGGAGGGAAAGGCAGGTGGATCTCTATGAGTTCAAGGCCAGCCTGGTCTACAGAGCAAGTTCTAGGCCAGTTGGGGGTACAGGGAGACCCTATTTCAAAAAGACAAAAAAAAAGGTATTTTAAAACAAATCTTGGGAATGCAGAGATGGCTCAGTGATTAAGATCAATGGCTGCTCTGGAAGGAGACCTAGATTCAAATCCCAGCACCTACACAGTGGCTAATGACTATCTTTACTCCAGTTCCACGGGCTATGACACTGTCTTCTGGCCTCTGTGGGCATTATATGACACAGGTGCACTTTTATACAAGCAGACATGACACTCATACATTAAATAAATACATTTTAAAAAGTTAACGTCACAACTTTTGTGTATATATAATTTTTCCATTTAGCAAAGACAAAAGCAAATTTGCATGCTAATGATCTGGATGTGCTTAATTTTAAATAAAGAATTAATTTTGACTGAATGGTTGACAGTGGAGAGCCCAAAGTGCTTTCATTGTCTTTCACAGTTGATTATGATTTGATTTTATTATCATCAATGGTAAGAACTCTACTTTGTGTAAATTGGTAGTCCACAGACACAGAAGTATGTTTAAGGTCATTTCAGAAATTGTAGGAAATTCAGAAATCATCAAAAAAAAAAAAAAAAAAAAAAAAAAAAAAAACCTCAATAACTGAAACAACAATTTTTTAAAAATCAAGCATTCTAAAATAATACAATCTAAGCATATACTAATTTAATTACTTATGTGCTGAGGAATGATGGTAGGAAAATATTAAAAGTCTTTGCCATAGTGAATCTGTTTTTTTGAGAGCAGAAAGCTTTGTGCACACAGTAAGCATGCTGCAGTTTATAACATAGTTTGGATCTGAGTCAGGTGTTTCAGCAGGTTTTGTTGATATTGTGTGACAGTGACATTGCATGTAGAGCCATGAACATGTGTGATCAGAACCAAGGCTGCAATGACGTCTTTCAGTGAAACACCGGCAAACGCTGCCAGATAGACCTCGGATTCATCAGGTATTTGATTTTCGAAGTTGTTTTTGGTTGTTGTATGTTCAGAAACCTTTACTTATTGCTCCTTTTTAACACCCCCTCACCTAGTAACAGCTGTGGTTTAAGACATTTGAGCCTCACTTTGCTTCCTCGTGGATAGACTAATGTTAAAACTATTGTGAGAGATGATTAGTAAGAAATGAAACGTGTTGAACACAAATTGGGTCTCTTTTACATAGGTTGTCTTCCCTGCCCCCTTAAGAGGTATTTAAGTTGGGCATAGTTTGGACCCGAAGGAACTTGTCAAAGCCGGAGGTTTGATTTCTTGTCAAAGGTTAATATTGACAACCTGGCGACCAGAATCACCTAGGAGACTGTGAGGGGTTACCTAGATTCCGTTATCCTTTGGGCAGGCCCGTGAGGATTACCTAGATTAACTGAGGTAGGAAGATCCACTTTATATACTGCGGGCAGCATCCTTCCATAGACTCGGTCCTGAACTGAATAACAAAGGAGAACGCTATCAAGAGCGTTTATCCTTTCTGGTTCCTGACAGTGGGTGCAAGGTGAGCAAGCACCTCAAGCTACCATGACTTCCTCTCCGCGATGGACTGTACCATCTCGAAGTGTAAACTGTGACAAACCCTACATTAAATTACTTTTGTCACGTATGCTATGGCTACAACCAGGAAAGTGACTAATACAGTTCTTGTTAGTCAAGTCTCTCCTAAACCCATCTCTCGTGTGGTTGGGGCTGGGGCAGAGATGAGCACCGGGACAGCAATAAAATCCTCGAAGGGCACAACGAGGTGGTGCAGCGTCTGGATTTGGGATGAATCCTGACCATCTTATTCTCTGCCTGGGCTCACTTCTCCCTAAACAGGAGCCTCCAGAAGTCATCTGTTGGGGAAAGCTTGCTTGTGCACCGGCCCGGAAGGGGGAGGAGACTCTAGGTCCCTCGGCTGGACCCTGGCCACGCCCTCCGGGAGAAAGCGACTTGACGTAGGGGGCGGGGCCTACGGGGGCATGACTGAAAGGGGCGGGTCGCGGGGCGGACAGGATGGGAGACTCAGGGTCCTAGGCCCGAGGCCCGTGGCCCCGCCCCTCGTGTATCTGCTTCGGGGAGAGAGGGGCCGACAGGGGCGGGGCTGACCAGGGCGAGGAGCAGCGTCAGGGTCCCGGTTGCGCGAGCGGGGGCGGGGCCTTCGGCAGGATGGGGCGGGGCTGGCCAGGATTAGAAGCCTTGCTGTCAGGGTACGGGGCGGGGCCCGCGGCGCAGAGGGGGCGGGGCCTAGGGCGGGGCCGCTGGAGCGTCAGAGGCCGTGGCCACCGAGGAATACTCGGGAGCAGCAGACGCAGCGGGCCTGCGCGCAGCCTTGGTGGCCGTCCGCTAGCTCCCTCCTCAGCCGCGGGTGCTCCCCGTAGGGCCCCGTGCGGCTGGCTGCCCAGCCAGCCAGCTTCCGGACCCGGACGGGCGCAGCGCCCCGGAGCCGCAGGGCCCGGGCGCACACGGAAGTGGTGAGTGTCACCGGGAAGGTGGAGCAGCTCTCGGCCGGCTCGGCGATCGGGCGAGGGGCGCGGAGCGGGGCGGGCGGA
This sequence comes from Rhizomys pruinosus, assembly GCA_009823505.1. Lineage (NCBI taxonomy): Eukaryota > Metazoa > Chordata > Mammalia > Rodentia > Spalacidae > Rhizomys > Rhizomys pruinosus. The sequence continues at coordinate 1,587,499 of VZQC01001550.1, read as the reverse complement.
GGCGCCGCCGGGACTCCCGGCGCTGGGCGTCTGCTTCCCCTGCGGCTCCCGAGCTCCGGGACGCGGGCGGGCGGGGGTTTCCAGGCGAGCGGGGCGGCGGGGAGGACCAGCCGGGCTGCCCCCTCCCGCGAGCGGCGACTTTTCATAAACAAGCGCGGCTCCCGCCTTTGACATCCTGTTTGTGGCCCCGCGCGGCGGCGGCGGCGGCGGCCTGGGCGCTGAGGTCCCCGGTGCAAGGGACGGCCTGAGCGCCGGCTCCTGGGCCTGGCGGCTGGGGCGCGAGGACGCAGGCGAGTAGGGCGGCGGGGAAGTTTCTGGGATCGTGGGTTGCGTGGGGCGCATCCGGGAACTCAGGACCCTGATTCCAGCTGGCCCGAGAGAAGGGCGATCGAGGACCCTGGGTAGGAGAGCTGGGGAAAGGGAACCATGAGAATTCGCCAGGAATTGCAAATCCTACTGCAAAGGGGATGGATTCGTTGAAACTGGGACCGGTGCCTGGTTCCTTGCATCGCTTTCGCGTGGTCCCGAGCTTGGCTCATCTGCTTAGCTTTGGTGGCAGTGGCATCCCTCTGCAGACACTCCCAGGCTCCTAGGATGCGTGCTTCTGAAGGAAATTCCCCAGGGGGTTACCCCCAGGTGCCCGTGTGCCCCTTTTGGGTATATTCTCAATGATTTCCTGGGCAGAGGGACTTATCTTAATAGTCTTAATTAATGGCTTTCGTGAGTTGTCTTTTTCTGCCCCTGGATGGATACATCTCTGTCCATACCGTCAAAGTCCTCCCTAGTAACATAGGTATCAGTGGCAGGTGTTTACGGTGATACAAAATTATTGCTTCGGTCAGGAAAGGAAGCATAAAAAACCTTAGGTCGTTAAATATGTATGAAAAGGAGACAATGCTAGAAGACCTAATCTTTGGGTGTTGCCCTGACGTTTTGAAAAAGAAAATGTTCGAGTGATGTGTGGACATATTGCGTTTGCTTTTGGTGACACCCAAGTCTTGAGATCTTCCCCAATAACAAAGTATGATCTGGCTCAAAATGTTGGTAGTGCCCAAATTGAACTATCATATTTGGGGGTACCAGGTGAGAAACAAGGTCTTGGTTCAAATTGTGGCAAGTCATTTTATTCTTGCACGGATTTTCCAAGACCCAGGGAATAATTTTCAGTGAAGGACCCGTGTGGCCTTTTGTACCTTGTGGTGAAGGTTAATGGTGACCACCAGTGTTCTCGGTGCTTCCGGTACAATATTCTGCCTAATATGGAGCAAATGTCTCTTCTGTATGGATCCAATGGAATTTAAAATTGCAAATCCATCATGTTAGATTGTAAACATCCCATAGTTATCATAACCTTAATTCTATGTATCATATTATCTAGGCTGGTTTATTTTATCCTATCTCAGTTTCTGTAAGTAAACACACTGCTTTAATTTTTTTAGGCCTAGGATTTCAGTGTTCTACTCTACACTGAATACAGCCATTGGGAAATGATGCTGGAAAGTGAATACATTAGCTATTGGGAAGATTCTTAATCATTTTTCAAAATGTAACTACATCCACTCTTTACAGATTTGAGGTGCAAAGAGAGGTTAGGTGGTAAAGTCTTTTCAATTCAGGTACTTGCCATAGCTAGTGAAAATATGGAATTTTGAGGATAGGTTGCTTTTACAGCTATACAATTGTCTTAACTTGCACAAAGAAACTTAACCTGGGGGCTTATCAAGAGGATTGTGAATCTTTCAGTTGAAAGAGGTTTTACAAACAGTAGTGGTTCTAAAGATGATTGGTTTCAATGGCACACTGCCAAGTACAAATGTAAAACATGTTCAAAGGCTATCACTTTCTTAAATAGCTTGAAGTCACACATATATTTGAACAGAAACTCAAATGAAGCAACTATTTAGAATATATGTAGGTTAAACCCGTTTGACATAGAGAATACTAAGTAAAAATAATAGTTAAGACCAGGATATGTGTTTTTTCTCATATTCTGTTGTATATTCTTTCTTTCCTACTAAGCACACATATTCTGTGTATCTTTTTATTTTTATTTTTTGGTCTTTTTGAGACAGGGTCTCCCTGTAGCCCCAGCTGTCCTGGAACTCACTCTGTAGACCAGGCTGGCCTTGAACTCACAAAGATCCGCCTGCCTCTGCCTCCCAAGTGCTAGGATTAAAGGCGTGCGCCACCATGCCCTGCTGTATTCTGTGTATCTTTAGAATATTCTAGAATAATCTGCTCTTCGATTTATTGTCTAAGATGTGCATGTACAAAGAAAAGTTTAAAAATGATTTTTACATCAATTTCTTTCAGGTGGACAGGGAATGGTTATTTAGTAGGACCTAGCTGAGTAAGCCCCTTCTGATGTTTTCTGATGTATTGTGGCTTCATTGTACATGGAGCTTTCCCATAGAACAGAGGCGCCTGACGGAACCTTGCAGATTCTTTCAGACCAGCCTGGTAAAATTCCATACCCAAGGAGATGTTGGCATTTTCTGGAGAGTTTTGATGGTTACACTTTGGGGGAATAGTGATGCTATTGGCATCTAGTGAGCAGAGAGGCTGGAGGTTCTGCTAAGCACCTTGCTGTACAACAGGGCAGTCCTTTGTATAACCAAGATGATGTGGCTCAAAATGTCAATAGGCGCCCTGAGTCAAGATCATGTTTGGGGGTACCAGGTGAGACACAAGATCTGGACTCATGTAGCAAGCCATTTCTTTGCTGGCACTGATGTTTCTCTTCTTTAAACAAAGCCATCTAATCTGAATATTTTGCAGTCATGGTCATGGTCATGGTTGCAGTGGTGGTGGTGGTGGTATGATCAGGTAAATAATATACCTGTAATGCATGGAAAGTAAAGTATACACTTTAGAGCTGCTGTGGAGATGCCTCACAATGACCTGGTTAGATATACTGAAAGTGGAGTGGAAGAAGCCAAGTCATTGTGTGGGTGTCAGGCAAAGTAGATGGTTTGATATTATTGATTTTTTTTTGTTTGTTTGTTTTGTTGGAGTAAAGGATTTATACGATGTGTTTAATTTTCTAGTTAGAACATTTTTTTTTTTTTAGTTAGAATATAAAGCTAATTTCCTCAGGACAAGGGGGAAGCTCACTGTAGAAATATTGGAAAAAAATATAAGAAAGTAGCAGATAGAGGGGAAAATTGTCTATGTTCTATTCTCTTTTTCATTTAAAGACGGTCACATTTTTATCAATTTTCCCCAGAAGTATGGTTGAAATTGGGAGAAGAGTTACAGTAGAAAAGTGCAGAGCAGCTAGTTTCTACACCCTTTGTTTTCCTTTTTTATTTTTATTTTTTTTATTTATTTTTTTTTTTTGGTCTTTTCGAGACAGGGTCTCCCTGTAGTCCCAGCTGTCCTGGAACTCACTCTGTAGACCAGGCTGGCCTTGAACTCACAAAGATCCGCCTGCCTCTGCCTCCCAAGTGCTAGGATTAAAGGCGTGCGCCACCACGCCCGGCTGTTTTCCTTTTTTAAATAATTACCTTGCAGCTGGGTGTGGTGGTGCATGCCTATAGTCCCCCACTTGGTGGGCTGGGGCAGCAGGACTGCTTGACTTCAGGAGTTTGGGACCAGCCAGGGAAACACAGTAAGAAGCTGTTTCTTAAGAGAAACTGCAGTGCGAAGGTAAGCTGTGTTACCCGAGGCATGGGAGACCTGGACTTGGTGGTGGTGTGTTTTGTGCGAAGCTCTAACCCTCTCTTTTGGTTGTCGCTTCCTCCTCTCTGCTTCTTGCGGAGCTCTGTGCTCAGTGAGGTGTGCCACCTTGGCTTCCTGTCTCAAACACTTTCTGGTAACATTGTTTGAAATAGCCGCCATGTTGAAATGCTGAGGTTTCAGGGGCAGGAAGTAAATTCCTGTGTGTGTTTTTCCTCTGAAGTGTACCCCCACTTTTGGCAGTTGAGGTAATAAGAAAGCATAAAACATTAGGTTGGCGATCATGATGCCTCCACTTCTGTTTTTAAAAATTTTTTAATTTATTTTTTATGTGTATGAATGTACTGTCTGCATGTAGGTTTGTGTACTGTACCTTGCAACAAGGTCAGAAGAGGGTATTGGATTCCCCTGGAACTCAGCGGCCATGTGAGTGCTGGGGATCAAATCCGAGTTCTCTGCAAGAGCAGTTAGCGCTCTTAACCACTAGGCCATCTCTCCAGTCCAATGCCTCCACTTCTGAGGCTTTATGATGTGTGGCTCTTCATAGCTGGCATGGTGTACTTCCCTCAGGGCTCTGAGCAGATTGCCTAGTCCCAAGGCAGGAAGTGCTTTAGTAGCAGAAGGGAAAAAAATAAATATTTTGGTGTTGTTTTGAGACTGGGTCTCACTTTAGCCTAGGCTGATCTGTAACTCACTGTGTGGCCCAGGTCGCAGTGGGAGATCCTGTCTCAAAAAACAAGATGGGGAACTGGAGAGATGGCCCAGAGGACTGGCTACTCCTCCAGAGGACCTGGGTTCAGTTCCCAGCACCCATGTGGAGCTAGCACCTGTCTATAACTCTTAATTCCAAGGGATCTGACACCCTTTTTCTGGTCTCTGTGGGCATTGCATGACATGGGTGGACTTAGGTGCATGCAGACAAAGCACTCATACACATTAAAAATAAAAAGCAAGATGGATGGCTCCTAGGAATAGTACCTGAGGTTGACCTGCAGCTTCCACATGCACATGCGTGGATATGTGCATATGCATGGAGAGAGAGAGATATCTCTTGTTCATGGGCTCAAGGAATGCTCCTGCTTACCACCCCCCCCCCCATAGCTGCCACTAAGGCACACACACCTCAGCACCTGTCATCCAGTACTGTTTTGAAGAGGCTTCATTTGAGTGGGTCATCACAGTGTCTGAATGGCCTCTTTTTGAGGTAGGATGGAGTGCCGGGATGACAGACAGCATGTGCAAAGGGAAGCCAAGGTGTGCATGCACGTTTCATGGGTTCACAAAGTTGGTTGCAGCCACTGTGAGTAGAGCCTAGACTCCTTAGTAGAGAGCAGGAGGTGAGGAAGGTTGGGGTCAGCCATGAGCAGTGACTCTCCTTAAGTCTATGCGCAGGGCGAGGTCAGGGACTGTGGCTGCTGTCCAGTGGATGAGTAGGAGGATGCGAAAGCATTTGAAGTTTTTGAGCTCAAGAATAACATTAGTGAACAGAAGAACTATGAAACTCGGAGAGTTCTCTGAAGGCCAGCTTCTACTTCATGGCACCCTTTCCTTCTCTGCACCTCCAGAAAGACTTTACTTAGCCACCGTTATCAGCAGTCCAGGGGACTGCCAGGAAAAAGGGCATCCCTAGAGCCAATCTAGGCCCGGAGTCCAAATATACTTTCCATATAGTGTAGCAAAACTCACTTTGCTTTGCATTTAAAGTACCAAGTTCTTTGATATTTCATCTAACGGGTTTTTGAGTCATCCAGAGATTAAACACAACAAACCTAAGAGACGGGCCTGTCTGGGAGAGTGTGTGGGGAGGGGAGGGGCACCCTCAGAAGCAGGCAGTGCTGGTTCTTGTCCTAGTGACTGAGGAGTGGGTGGGAAGACTATGGAGAGTGAGACCTCAGCTCAAGCGAAACAGTCTGGGGCATTTATTGGAGAGGGAGCCCATGGTGAAGCTCTCACTATCATTACACAGTGTGGCAGCTTGTACTGGTAAAGCTGAGTAGGGCATCATGAAGGCTGATGTAGTGTAAGTGAAATGAAAGGCCTGTTCAGATGCCTCACTTAGGGGTGGGCAGCTGTGCAAGTAGGGGGTGGAGACTGGCTGAGAAATGGCTGTCATTACTTCTACAGGACAAATTCAGAGAAGAGGGTTATCATCAAAATGGAAATCCAGCAAGCAGTTTTCCTTTACCGAGGGAATGAGTTGGAGATACTGGTACCTAGAACCCAGCAAATGGAGACTGACTCAGGGTGGCATATTACGCCTTCAGTTGAAAACACCTCTATTCATTATTGTACTTCAGCCTTCCTTCCTTTTTTTTTTAGGTTTATTTTTATTTATACCTATGTGCGTGTCTCTGTGCCTGTGTAGCACATGTGTGACGGTGCCCAAGAGGCCAGAAGAGGGTGTTGGATCCCATAGAGCTGGAGTTACAGGTTGTCGTGACATGATTGTTGAGACCAGACCCTGGTCCTCTGGAAAAGCAGCAGTCCCTCCCAACTGCTGAGCCATCTTTTCAGCTTCGGTTTTTCAGTTTTGGTTTTGATAGTCTTGGGAGACACTTGAGTCCAGACTGTAGGGACTCAGCTATGAGGTGGTGCTTATCCACAGAATGCGGTAAAAGACAGTCCTACCTCTAAGAGTGTTTTGAGGATTGAGTGAGCACACCTAAAAATTTTGGAATGCTGTCAGACACATATTTTAAGGTAAAACTGTGCTGTGTTTTGGGTCCATTTTGAAAAAGCTCAAGTTCTATTCAGAATGTTTTAAGATGGTATGCAGTGTTCCTCGAATATGCAAAACAAAGAGTGGCTGATGCACTGTATTTTCCAAAGGTTTCTGTTAAAAGTGGGCAAATCAAAAAAAGTTTTGGTGCTTAAAGAAGGCAAGAATTTATTATGTAGAGAGCATGGAAAGTGCTAGATAAATTAGGTTTTCTTTTATTTTTAAAGGAAAAATGAGAAACAAGAATGCTTTTATTTCTATGCTTTAGGTGTAGTCCCAGGCCTATAACTTGGGAAGAATGTACTGGGCTTTCTGGAAGGGTAGGATAAAGATACTGGATTGTTTTCAGCCACTCAGGTGCTCACCAAGTGGAGAGCTGCTGTGCGGGCACAGGGGTACCAGGTACACCAGTGTGTAATGGTGCCCTTCAGTTGTGTCGAAGTGGAAAACCTTGTAAATTGGCTGGGCTTGTTTTTTTTTTTTTGTCTTTTCGAGACAGGGTCTCCCTGTAGCCCCAGCTGTCCTGGAACTCACTCTGTAGACCAGGCTGGCCTTTGCCTTTAATCCCAGCAGAGGCAGGAGGATCTCTTGTGAGTCCAGGGCCAGCTTGATCTACATAATGGATTCCACGCCCACTGTGGGGTTAAAGGGAGACTCTGTCTCAATAAATAACAACAACAACAACAACAACAAGAAAACACCTTATAAATCAGGAAATGCTGCAGGTAGCTTTAAGGTTTAAGGAATTACTGGAATTTAAAGGAATTTTCCACTGTATATTGTTTTCATGGAATGCTGTTCAATCATTGCTGTTTCTGTATACATACTGTGCTTTGCATATTATACAAGATCTATCCAAAATAGAAAGTTATGGTGAGTCAGTCATGCCTCCTAATAATGTGTATATATGTGTGTGTGTGTGTGTGTGTGTGTGTATGTATGTATTTGTATATTTTGAGTGTGTTTCATTCATAGTGATGTCTGTGTTAGACAAGTTTCTGGAATCTGGGTATTCTCAGTAACCATAAGCTGGGCGCAGTGGTGTGCATCTGTAATGTTAGAACTTGGGAAGTGGAAGCAGAAGGAAGAGGAATTCAAGGTCATTCTCGGCTACATGAGACTGTATCTCAAAAATCACCCCACCCCCCCATAAAGAAAGAAAGTAGTTGCCACATGCTTGGAAAAGCAATCTTGATATCATTCTTTTTTTTTTTTTTTTGTCTTTTTGAGACAGGGTCTCCCTGTAGCCCCAGCTGTCCTGGAACTCGCTCTGTAGACCAGGCTGGCCTTGAACTCACAAAGATTTGCCTGCCTCTGCCTCCTGAGTGCTAGGAATTAAAGGCGTGTGCCACCACGCCCGGCTTTGATTTCATTCTTATCCGTACGCTTAGACAGCAAAAGATGTGTTGCTGACTCTTGCCCTGTCTCCCCATTCAAGAACAGGAAATCCAGAAAAGCACCCCCCCAGTCTGCTCTGGGGGAACAGTGAGTAAGAGAGTCGACCTGAACCCAGGGAAAGGCTGCCTGCAGCCACTGTAAAAATAAACTCAGATGTTTTCAGGTACTTGGGTGATTGAGGCTGGCCTGACTATATATATAAAGTAGAAAGAAGACACTTTGTAATGAATGCAGCTATCATTTGTTTTTAATGGCATTTTAAACGGCTTAAGGGTATTAGAACTGACAGCAGTTCACTCAATTAACCATGATTATATCTATGGGGTTGTTTGCACAGCTGATTTTCTCCAGCAGTGGTGAGGCTATAATTCATAGCAATTTTTCACTTAGTAGAATTTAAAATAATCTTCCTGTGTGTGTGTGTGTGTGTGTGTGTGTGAGAGAGAGAGAGAGAGAGAGAGAGAGAGACAGAGAAAGCGTGAGAGAGAATAGTCTGTCACATGTGTACCTTCTTATGGAAAATCTTGTAATTTAATTGGTTCGCTGCCATTTATGTTATAAAGAGAACCTTTTGCCACACATACTTTTGCCACATGTACATGAGAGTTAATTTATATTACTCAGACTTAAGAAAGTAGTATTGTCGCTGGGCGTGGTGGCCTTTAATCCCAGCACTCGGGAGGCAGAGATAGGTGGATCTCTGTGGGTTCAAGGCCGGCCTGGTTTACAGAGCGAGCTCCAAGACACCTGGTACTAAAAGGGAGACCCTGTCTCAAAAATACCAAAAAAAGTGTAAAACAAAAAAAAAAAAAGAAAAAGTAGTATTGTCTACATTTTACATTCTGCTTGCTTTTGCCCAGCTTGAGCCACTCTGTAGGATGTTGACAGGGCTGCTGACCACTGTGCATCAGTTATCTCACTGGGAAACTCAGCTGATTGATGGTAATTCTAGACTACTTCATGGTTTGCTTGTTCATGGCGATTTTTCTCTCAGGTTGCTTGGAAGTAGGAGAGAGGTCAGAGATCGGATTGGCCTGAATATAAAGTATGAGTCCTCATGGTGTGGCTTTATTAAGTTGTCAACTTGTCCTGCCTGGCCAGTGGAGACAGAGATGCCCTTACCTTTTCAGATGTATTCCATCACTTAGCAGCTGTCTGTAGTTCTCGATATGTGAGAACAAAGCAGGCATGGCTCTGTCTTCAGGTTTCTTGTTAATAGAAAAGACAGCAATTCAACAGTTTCACAAGTATTCATGACATTTTTGTGCTGTCAGGAGATACCTAGTTGGCTCTGACACAAAGATGGGGCAATAAGAAGGGGTCTTTATATTAAGATCTGAAAGGTTGAGAGTTAGCTATGTTAAGAGGTTTAGAAAGTTTTCTAGCCAGGGAGCTGGGAGATGGCGTAGTGGGTAAAGCACTTGCCACAGAAACATGAGGACCCGAGTTTAGATCTCTAGGACCTCTGTAAAAGCCAAGGGCGGCAGCACACACCTGCAGCTCAGCCCTGGGAGGACAGGACAGGAGATTGCATGGGGGCTTGCTGGCCATGCTAACTGAATTGGTGAGCTCCAGGTTCAGTGAGAGACCCTGTCTCAAAGAATAAGATAGAGGGCTGGCAAGGTGGCTTAGTGGTTAAATGTGCTTGCTGCCAAGCCTGACCACTTGAGTTCGATCCCAGAAACCTACATGTTAGAAGGAGAAAATTGCTGGGTGTGGTGGCGCACGACTTTAATCCTAGCACTTGGGAGGCAGAGGCAGGCGGATCTTTGTGAGTTCAAGGCCAGCCTGGTCTACAGAGCAAGTTCCAGGACAGCTGGGGCTACAGGGAGACCCTGTCTCGAAAAGACCAAAAAAAAAAAAAAAAGGAGAAAATTATCTAGTAGGTTGCCCACATTAAGTTTGCTGATCTCCACATGCATGGTGTGGTACACACACACACACACACAGACACACACACAAATAAGGTGGAGAGTGGCTGAAGAAGACATCCAATGTCAACCTCTGGCCTCTGTATGATTACATACTGGACACGCACACACATGTAGCCCACACACAAGGAAAGAAAGTTTCTAGACAGAGGAAACAGCATATGCAAAGGCTCTAAGATAGAGCAGAGGTCCTATACCAGAGGGGTGGGTGAGGAGGGAGGAAGAAAAGCAGTGCTTAGGAGCCAGGCAGCAATCTGCTCAGGGAGTGTATTATGGGCCACATTACTTGGGCCTTTCTTGTAAGGTAGCAGGGGAAGAAGCTGAAGGCTTCTAAACTGAGCAGTGACAGACACATGCATGGGGTTGGTGTCATCCTGTGAAAAAAGAATGATCTGAGCCCTGGCTGCTGCCCCAGGGGGGCCTCTTCTCTCCACTTCCTCAGTCCGCTGCTGAATGCCTTGAAAGCTTTCATTTCCTCCCACCCACTCACTCTTTAACCCTTTGCAAACCCGATGCTACTGGCACCCTCAAGATTGCTTTCTTGAGATCTCAGGCCTCTATGTGATCAAATGTCTCCCCCTTATTATCCAGAACATTCCATGCTGCTGGCAGATGTCCCCCAGCCTCCACTGCCTGGCTTCTGATACACGGCAAGTGCTGTCCCCTCCTCAGTGTTCTTCTGAGTGTCTTCTCTTCCCCAGTGAGGCTTCCCTCAAGATTCACTTTTAGAAACTGCGTAATGACCCTGGGCCCCACTTCTCTTATTCCTGTCCCCTTCCTTTCTTGTCTTTACCTCCCAGACCACTGGCTGTGCCATTCCAGCATTATTCAGAGCACTGGGGACACAGGTGACAAGAGGCACAGGTAGCAAGAGGCATAGCCCCTGACTTGAAGGAACAAACATGCTTAGGCTTTAATGTGTTGATAAATGATTTCAGCTAGTGCAAAGTTGGCAGAGATCAGTGAGGAGACAGGTTAGAATGCTTAGGGGCGGGAATGGGCTGTGTCTCTGAGGAAGTGACATTTGGTCTGGGACCTGGAAGGTGAGTTTGGAGGAGAAGCCAGGCTCTGCAGAGGTCTGGAGGAAGCCGATGGGAGGCCGGTACAGAACCAGCACCTGAGCTCAGGGTGGGATGCTTGGCCTGCAATGTCCTTGATGTGCTGACATGTAAATGCTCAGAAACTGATGTTAGCTGATGACAGTTTCTCAGCTTTTATTTTTTCTTTTTTTAAAAAAACTTATTTATTTTTATTTGTATGAGTGTTTCTCCTGCATGTATATAGTGCACCCGCGCCGTCCAGTGCCCTTGGAAGGTAAGAAGAGGCCATGGGATCCCCTGGAACTGGAGTTAAGGACATTGTTAGCTACCATGCAGATGCTGGGAACTGAACCCAGGGCCTCTGCAAAATTAGCCAGTGCTTTTAACAACTGCTGAGTCATCTCTCAATTCCTCTCTGCCTTTTTTTTTGTCTTTTCGAGACAGGGTCTCCCCGTAGCCCCAGCTGTCCTGGAACTCGCTCTGTAGACCAGGCTGGCCTTGAACTCACAAAGATCCGCCTGCCTCTGTCTCCCGAGTGCTAGGATTAAAGGTGTGCGCCACCACGCCCGGCTTCTCTCTGCCTTTCTTTTTTTTTTTTTTTAATTTAATTAATTAATTTATTTATTTATATGAATGTACTGTCTGCATGCAGGTCTGTGCACCCGTGTCGTGCAATGCCGAGGAGGTCAGAAGAAGGCGTCAGATTCCCCTGGAACTGGAGTTCTCCTGGAATTGGAGTTACAGACGGTTCTCAGCCGCCATGTGGGTGCCGGGGATCGAACCCGGGTCCTCTGCAAGAGCAGTCAGTGCTCTCAACCACCAGGCCATCTCTCCAGCCCCGCCTTTCTTAATAATATCTCCATTCACTTCCCTCCAAACTTTAGCTGATCACTCTTTTTTTTTTTTTTTCCAAGACAGGAAAGAGATGAAGCGCATTTCTAGCGTCAAAGGCCATTATCTGTGGTAACTACTAAGTTCTGCCTTGCGTTTCAGTATATCTTATGTGTGGACACTGAAGTTAGGGTCTCTACTTGTCTCGGAATAAGGTTCTTTCCCCTAACCACCTGACCATGTCAAAGCCTGTTAGTTTCTAGGCTGTACAAACAGGCAGCAGGCCAAATGCTGCCTTGGCTCAGGCTGCCGTCTCCTCGGTCCGCACCCTGCCCATATGTGGCTCCTTCCCCGGGATCTAGCCTTTTCTCTGCTGACTCTGCAGCCCTCCAGCTGCCTCTCCTGTCCATTTCCATCCTCTCCCCTGCTCTGATTTGATAAGACCTCGGCTTACTTCCTACCCTATCCCCTCCAAGGTGGCCTTGAATTAGTGGAGCAAGGGAGCCTCCTGCTTCAGCCCCTAGTAGCTGGGCCTGGGCACTGCTGTACCCAGTTGATGGGTTTCTGTCTTTTTGCACACTCACTGCACTGTGTAGTCACAGGCCCTTGAGGAAGGGACCCATCTTCATAGAACTCTCCCCTTCCATAGTAGGCATTGTATAAACACTAAATTCTGTGTAGGATTATAAAAATTGTATACAGTGTATGAGAAATTTCAAGTGTAAGTGTTTTATTAAAGGGAGCTTGAGTTTTGTATAAAGTACAGTTTTGTGAAGGCTCACAAAGTATTTTTGAAGTCTCTGGTTATACTCTTGGTCCTTCTAGTGGCTTAGATAATTTCTGGTAAATTCTTAATACTCCTGAGGAGCAGATATGCTTTGGTTTTATAACCAGAAAGAAATAAAGAAAAATATTGTAATTCACTATATTCCCTTGCCAGCAAGCCCAGAGTTAAGCTTCAATTTTTGGTTGTTCTAGTTTTCTTACAATAATCTTTGTTGTCAGTCTTTCCACTGGATTTTCACATGTTAGATACTCTTTTTATTTATGTATGTATTTAGTTCTATTTTTCCTGTGTGTGTTGTGCATATATGTTGATGCATGTTTTTTATGTATGTGTGGGTATGCATGTATGTTTGTATATGTTTATGCATGTGGAGGCTTAGGTTTGATGTCAGGAATAATTCTCTATTACTCTTCTACCTTATTTATAGGGGTAGGCTTTATCAACCAAACCCAGAGTTCTCCAATATGGCTAGTCTTGTTAGCCAACTTGCTCTGGGATTGTTAAGTGGGTCACCATACCCCTCTGGCATTTAGATGAATTTGGGAGGATTTGAATTCTGCTCCCCACGCTTGCATAGCAAACATTTTAACCACTGAACCATTGCTCCAGGGCAGTAAATCCTTTATTTATTTATTTATTTATTTATTTATTTATTTATTTATTTATTTATGGTCTTTAAGAGACAGGGTCTCCCTGTAGCCCCAGCTGTCCTGGAACTCGCTCTGTAGACCAGGCTGGCCTTGAACTCACAAAGATCTACCTGCCTCTGCCTCCTGAGTGCTAGGATTAAAGGCGTGTGCCACCACACCCGGCTTAAATCCTTCTTTTAATCAGTAGGTCTTTTGTTTATATCTTTTTAGTATGTCTATATTCATTACATTCTTATTGGTATCCACAACTCTGCCTTGCTTTTTTTTTTGAGACAGGGTCTCCCTATAGCCCCAGCTGTCCTGGAACTCACTATGTAGACCAGGCTGGTCTTGAACTCACAGAGATCCACCTGCCTCTGCCTCCTGAGTGCTGGGATTAAAGGTGTGCACCACCATGCCCTGCCCTCTGCCTCTCTTTTTTGATGATGGAATTATAATTAGGCCTGGGTTTGGGTATGGGTGATGAGCATGGGCAGGGTGGAGCTGGGCTGGGTGGAGCTAGCTTTCCTGGTGTGGGCCACCACGCCCGGCTTAATTTGCTTTCTAACCTAAAACAGGTTCAGGTCCTTGGAAAAGTACCTCATATATCTTTATAGTACTTGTATTTTTAGATGCTGTAACAAAGGTGCAGAGATCCTTCAGTCCTCCTTTTTTGGACAGTGTATCCATGTTGCCCTGATTTCCTGGGCTCAGTGAGTCTCCTTTGTAGTTGGGGCTAAAGATAAGCACTGTCACAATTCCTGAGAGGATTCCTCTCACTTTTTTTTTTTTTTTGAGGAGGGTATTTGGGTTCATGTAACAGTCCTAAATGAGTTTTGTATTTTGCTAAGAAATATTTAAATTAAGAACTGGATGTAGGGCTGGGGAGACAGGCTGGCACTAGTGTGTATGTCTAGCATACAACCAGACCCCACATCCCCTCTGTGCTTGTGCATACACATATATGCACAGAAGTTGCATTGCTGTCTTTGACATGTTAAACTAGATTTACTGTAGTTTTACATTACTTTGTGGTTATACAGTATGTCCCATGTTCACCTGCTAGAGTATGAGTACACCACATATGGTGTTAGGACAAACATGTTGGACTACGTACAGGCCAGGTAGAGCCAGATCTGAGACTGTCCTCCATCACTACTAGTTCTGTAGCTTTGGGTTAATATTTGATCTTTGGTTTGTCTTACCTGCAAAATAGACTTAATAGTATTGTCACATCACAAAAGAGGCTTTGTGAAGGCTAAATGAAATTGAGTCTGTGAAGTAACTTTACTGTGCAGAGCCTGGAATCTAGAAGTATTTACTAAGTTACCCACTACCACCTCACAAGAAAGTCTATAGATGATTATATAATGTTGACACTTTGCTAAGTGAGAACTTTGTAGATAGGTGTTTTTCCCAAGTTAGAAACTTCCGATGTAGCCCTTGTGCTAATGTTTGGATTCCATCTTCTGGCCAGCAGTAGAGGATGGTGGCTCAGACTCCCAGACCAGTGTGTGAATCCAGATCGGGCCAAGTCGGTCCATCTCTGTGTGCTTCCGTGTCCTCATGGTAAAGGACAGTAATGTGCACTAACAGCAGCCACTTTACAGGATTGTGTTGAAAGAAAATGTGTGCATCTGCCTGTGTTGTACACGTGTGCATAAACACTGTACAGGGATTTCAGTTCCTCTCTCACTCTCCCCCTGTAGACATTCCATAAATCATCTGGATATTCCTTGAAATCCCCTGTCCTATCTTCTGCCAGGAAACTCTTCATAGGCCGCACTTGCCCCTTCCCCCTACACATTCCTAATTACTTCATTTAAATCCAGGCTGCTGCTTTCTTATGTGTAATAAAACATGTTCTAAATTTCTAGCAAGTTTCTTTTATCAGTTGGTCTCCTGCCTGTGTGCTTTCCTAGACACCTGGAAAAAAAAAGTCCATTTTTCTTTTTTGTGGAAGCAAATGTTTTATAATGACTGATAAACTCAGCTGTGTTAAGAAAGATGAAAGCTGGGGGCTGGAGGGTTGGCGTAGTGGTTAAGAGCATTGGCTGCTCTTGTGGAGGATCCGGGTTCGATTCCCAGCACCCACATGGTGGCTAACAACCCCCTGTAACTCCAGTTCCAGGGGGATCTGGCACCTTCTTCTGACCTTCTTGGGCATTGCATGACACAGGTGCAGGCAGTACACTCAAAGTTTTGTTTTTTTTTTTTTGGTCTTTTCAAGACAGGGTCTCCCTGTAGCCCCAGCTGTCCTGGAACTCACTCTGTAGACCAGGCTGGCCTTGAGCTCACAGAGATCCGCCTGCCTCTGCCTCCCAAGTGCTAGGATTAAAGGCGTGCGCCACCACGCCTGGCTATAAAGTATTTTTTTTAAGAAAGATGAAAGCTGGGGCTAGAGAGATGGCCTAGTGGTTAAGAGCGCCGACTGCTCTTACAGAGGACCGGGGTTCAATCCCCAGCACCCACATGGCGGCTGAGAACCATCTGAAACTCCAATTCCAGGAGAACTCCAGTTCCAGGGGAATCTGACACCCTCTTCTGACCTCTGCGGCATTGCACGACACGGGTGCACAGACCTACATGCAGACAGTACATTCATACACATACAGAAATAAAAAAAGTAAAAAAAAATTAATAAAAAGAAAGATGAAAGCTTTATAGTCTCAAGCATTTGAAAATTATAAAATGCCTTATTTAGTGAATGTTTATCCGTGTCAGATATTCAGACACTAATAGTGGGTTTAGGATGGTTGAATAGACTGTGTAGAGCCACCTACCTTTCCAGTGGATTTGATCAGAGCCAGGCTGATCTGGCCTTGCTCTCAGTCCCATAGTCATGCCTTCAAGTCGCAGGTGCACCTCGAGATTCCATCTGTGCGCCGTATCAGCACCTGTTCTACTTTCCTTTGCACACCAGCCTTTTGGGATGACAAAAAGCACTCCTGGTTCTCTGGCCATAAATCCGTTTTCTATCTTTTGACGGGTCAGATTTATAGTGTTTCAGAGACCTTATGTGTTAAATTGGTCTTTCGTGTGTTGGCTTGGAAACGTAATCACATTTGTAGCAGTGTGTGTTGGGACTAAAATGTGTTTCTAATAACCAACTGGGGATGGAGTTTTTTAAAAAGCAGAACTTTTTTTTAACTTTTTTAAGACTTCAAGTGCATTTGAGTGTGCTGCCTGCTTTGGTACCCTAAAGACTTAGGTGTCAGACCCAACCCAGCTGAGTATGGGCATGTATTAAATTATTGTACTTACTTGCTTAACTGTCATCTGTCGCTGGCCATTTATCCCAAACCACTATCATTGTGTTTGTCACACAGTAGGAGTCCTCTGAAGAGACCTATTGAACCCTCTTCAAAATCAGGGGAGTCTGAGGTAGAGAGCATGACTTGAGTCCAGAAGTTTAAGGCCAGCTTGGAGAATATAGCAAGACTGCATCTCAAAGGAAAAAAAATCTCGAATGGTTCCTTACAACTTTTCTCTGTGTTTAATGTATTTTCCTTTTTATGTGTGTGCTCTAGTTTGCTTTTTAATTGCTGTGACAAAACACTCTGACCAATACCATCTTGGGGAGGAAAGGGTTTATTTGGCTTATATCTCCCAGGTCACACAGTTCATTATTTAGGAAGGCCAATGTAGGAACTCAGAGCAGGAACCTGGAGGCACAGGCCATGGAGTGACGCTGCTTTCTGGCTAGCTGTTCTGGCCTGTGTTTAACCCACTTTCTTACATAATACAGGACAACCTGCCCAGGGTTGGCACTGCCCACAGTGGTCTGGGCCCTCCCACATCACTCAGCAATCAAGAAAATACCTCACAGACATGGCCACTGGCCAGTCCAATGGAGACAATTACATAATTGAGGCTCCCTCTACCTAAATATGTCAAGTTGACAATAAAACTATCCAGTACTGTGTGTGTGTATGTAAATGTCTGTTCTCATGTGTATATAATGGATACATGTGTGTGTGTGCATGTATGTGGAGGCCAGTGGTCCACCCCCGGGTGTTCTCAGGAGCCTTTCACTTTCTTTTTTGGTGATAGGGTCTCTCACCTGGACCTGGGGCTTACTTCACTGGCAAGGCTGGTTGGCTAGAGCCCCAGGCACCCAGCTGTCTATACAGTGCTGGGATTATAAGCATGTGTCACTGTGCCCACCTTTTTACATGGGTGTTGGGTATGGAGCTCAGATCCTCTTGCCTTTACCAACTGAGCAATATTTTATTTTATTTTATTTTATTTTTTTATTTATTTCTGAATGTGTATGAATGTACTGTCTGCATGCAAGTTTGTGCACCCGTGTCGTGCAATGCCGCAGAGGTCAGAAGAGGGTCTCAGATTCCCCTGGAACTGGAGTTCTCCTGGAATTGGAGTTTCAGACGGTTCTCGGCCGCCATGTGGGTGCTGGGGATCGAACCCGGGTCCTCTGTAAGAGCGGTCGGCGCTCTTAACCGCTAGGCCATCTCTCCAGCCCAAAAATCCTGTATTTTTAAACCAACCAACCAACCAACCAACCAACCACACATACATGCTACCCCCATAATAGTCAGAACCAGGCAACACTGAAGGATGTCCATTGTCACAGAATTGCCATGCAAATGAAAATGTTGCTTCTGCTGATGGGAAAGGGACATTTGGAGTACTTGGCAGTGAGGCCTTCATGAGAATGTTGTTTTGATTACTAAGAGACTGGAAAGCTGTTGAAGTAGTTGAATTTCTTGGCTCAGAATCTTGTTTACCTTCCTTAGGTTAGAACTGATAGCTCTAATAGTTTTTTTTTTTAATTTTATTAATTTTATTTATTTCTGTATGTGTATGAATGTACTACCTGCATGCAAGTTTGTGCACCCGTGTCGTGCAAT
Organism: Rhizomys pruinosus; assembly: GCA_009823505.1. Classification (NCBI taxonomy): domain Eukaryota; kingdom Metazoa; phylum Chordata; class Mammalia; order Rodentia; family Spalacidae; genus Rhizomys; species Rhizomys pruinosus. Next base: position 1,569,615 of record VZQC01001550.1, on the reverse strand, counting down.
GCCGCGGAGGTCAGAAGAGGGTCTCAGATTCCCCTGGAACTGGAGTTCTCCTGGAATTGGAGTTGCAGACGGTTCTTGGCCGCCATGTGGGTGCTGGGGATCAAACCCTGGTCCTCTGTAAGAGCTGTCGGCACTCTTAACCTCTAGGCCATCTCTCCAGCCCCCAAGCTCTGATAGTTTTAAGAAGTTATGATCACAGGTCTGTGAACCTGAGCGTGCTTAGTTCTGAGTTTGTCTAATAAGGCTATTTAAAGGTTACTAGCACACAGGATCATAAGACTAGGAAGAGCTGGGTATGGTGGTGCACGCCTTTAATCCCAGCTCTTGGAAGGCAGAGCCTATCTGATCTCTGGGAGTTCAAGGCCAGCCTGATCTACATAGCAAGTTCCAGAACTGCTGGGGCTACAGGGAGACACTGTCTCAAAAAGACCAAAAAAAAAAAAAAACCCAAAACAAAACAAAAAAACGAATAAGAAGAAACCAACGTCACTCAGGAAACATCTCCTTCCCTAGTTTTACAGTAGAGAGAAAAAAAATGAGATCAGCACTTATGTGACTTGTCCTAGACCTCTGTGGGCCAAGGCTTTAGTGGGTTTTGTTGTTTTCAGGTGGGCTCTTACTATGTTATGTAGCCCACGCTGGCTCTTTGAACTTGTAATCTTCTTGCCTCAGCCTCCCACGTGCTGGCTTTATAGGTATATGTCATATCATGCTTGATTTGATGCTCACTAGTACAGTGCTTCATAAAATAGGCACATGTTGAATTTACTAAACTAAATGCCTGTTGGTTCAAACAGTTCTGAGGAGGTTGAGGAGTTTACAGGTAGAAGACCTAGAAATTATTCAAAAGAAATTAGGACTCTCTAGGGTTTGTCTATGACTCTGCATATTAAGGACTGTGTCCTATGGGAGAAGAGAGATGGTTGGGTGAGATGCCCTGGGTACACGGTCTGAGGGACAGGCTAGATGGGTGGTGCTGAACCCAAACTAATCAATGCAAGTCGAGGTTGTTCCTAGGAATGGTTAAAGCTTGTTAGCATTCTAAAAGTTTTAATAATGACTAAATCTTAAAGAAAAATTGTTTCCTTTAATATTGACATTTACTTTCACATAGAAGCCATTTTTATTTAATCTGTTCTAGTTTTTGCCCCTAATATATTAGTGTCTATTATGTAATTTTTATTGTAGGCTATATATAATCTGCCTTTTCTCACTTGAACATTTTTTTTTTTTTTTTGTCTTTTTGAGACAGGGTTTCCCTGTAGCCCCAGCTGTCCTGGAACTTACTCTGTAGACCAGGCTGGCCTTGAACTCACAAAGATCCGCCTGCCTCTGCCTCCCAAGTGCTAGGATTAAAGGCGTGCGCCACCATGCCCGGACTGAACATTTTTTTTTTTTATTTTGTTAATATTATTTATTCTACTTTAATGTTGTATGAATGTACTGTTGCCATGCAAGTTTGTGCACCCGTGTCGTGCATGCCGTGGAGGTCAGAAGAGAGCTCCAATTTTGGAATTGGAGTTCTCCTGGACTGGAGTTCTCCTGGATTGGAGTTTCAGACGGTTCTCGGCCGCCATGTGGGTGTGGGGATCGAAACCGGTCCTCTGTAAGAGGGTGGCGCTTCTTAACGCTAGCATACTTTCCAGACTCGGCTGACATTTTTCAAGTTTTATATTATATTTTGCCTTCACAAATCATTTTCAGGATCTCTGATATACTGTTTTGTTTTTTAAAGTAAATTATATACGCGTAGGTGTTATTCTCATAGCACTGGATTATAAAAATCAGGATATGACAGATAGCTGGGTGTGGTGGCGTAGGCCTTATATACTAGCAGTTGGGAGAGAGGGACAGGTGGATCTCTATGAGTTTCAAGGCAGCTGGTTCTACTGGGCAGATCACAGGACAGCTGAGGCTACGAGGGAGACCCTGTCCTCAAAAGAAAGACACACAACGATATATATATATTATATATATATATAATTTAGTACTCTGAATGACACTCGAGGACACGCCGTAGTCTCGCAGTGTTCAATGAATAGTCAATACAAGCCATCCAATTCTTGATGTAAAAATAAGCAAGCATAAGTTTTCTTGTGATCTTTTTTTTTTTTTTTTTAAATTTGTTAAATTTATGTCGTATTGTGTATGAATACCCATGTTACTGAATTCTACATGCAGTTTGTGCACCCGTGTCGTGCAGGCGTGGAGGTTCAGCAGAGCGTGTCGGATTCCCTAGAACCTGGTAGTTACATGCCTGGAACTGGAGTTTCAGCAGGCTCTCGGCCGCCAATGTGGGTGTCTGGGGCATCGAACCCGAGTCCATTCTCAAGTGGTCGGCGCTCCTAACACGCAGGATCATCTCTCAGCCCTCTTTGACTTTTCTAATTATCAAAGTAAATGAATCTAAAGGATTGATCTACACTTATTTTTATTTATTTTATTGTGCACTCTTAATGGTTTTAAGAAGTCATGATCACAGGTTCTGTAGTGAACCTGAGTTTGCTTAGTTCTGAGTTTACAGGAATAAGTTTTGTTCCATGTAATGTAAGCTGTTACCACATCGCATGGCTTTGCCTCAGAAACCAGAAGAAGGGCATTATGTATGCCTCTGGTAAACTGGAGTTATGTTAGCTGCCATTTGGGTGCTGAGTAACTGAATCTGGGACCGCTCTCTAAATCACTAGTGCTTATTTTTTTTTTTTTTGGTCTATTCGAGCACGGTTCCCTATAGCCTCACGTGTCCTGGATACAACTCATGACCGGCTGGCCTTGAAACTCGACAGAGATCTGCCTGCCATTTGCCTCTCTGAGTGCATGGGATAAAGGTGTGCGCTATCATAGCCCACACAACAGTGCTCTTCACCTAAGCCATCTCTCCAGCTCCCTAAAAAAACTATATATTAAAATAACTTTTTTATGATTCTCCTGATCAGTTAGTGTTTGCTGTATCTATTTTATGTAAATAACTACCAGATTCGTGATAAATTTGCTTTGTGAAGAAGGAGTCAATGTGTAAAAGGTTTGAAAAAAACTGTCTCTAATGAAGAAATGCCTTGTTTTGTCCTGTAGAGGCACCACCATTGGTCTTACCCTATCATGTCTTAGTCAAGTTACTTGGTGTAGGAAACACAGTTATAATGAAAGAACAGTAACAAGAAGAAAGGGTTGACAGGGGCTAGGGAAGGGGGCCCAGTCTGGCTCAGTGTTTTTCTTCTTTTTTGTTTTTCGGAGACAGGGTCTCTGTAGCTCCACGCTGTCTGGAACTCATCTGTAGACGGCTGGCCTTGAACTCAAAAGATCACCTGCTCTGCCTCCCAAAATGTGCTAGTTAAAAGTGGCTGCAACCACCATAGCCCGGCCAAGGTGCTTTCTATTGCAGCATGAGGTGCTGAATTCCAGTGCTCTCAGACCCAGATAACACAGCCAAGGTATGGTGGTTGTGTGATTGGAAACCCAGCATTGGAGGAAGGTAGAAAACTGGAGGAATCCCAGGGCTCCCTGGCCAGCCAGCCCTAGCCTAAATGGGAAACTCAGGCGTCTAGTGAGAAAATCCTGTCCTGCAAAATAAGTGGCCACAGGCAGCAAAACGCTCTTGGGCTACACACAACACACACACCACACCACAGGCACACAACACACACACACATACAGCGTGCGGCGCGTTGCGTGCCCAACGTTCCCTTTCCCTACACTACTTTGAAAGCTCATGACTGAAAGGTGCATTTGTATCATTCACTTATAACTTAAGGGAACTCGGGTTGAGGTGAAACAATTTCAGACTTCTAGCATGTAATGCCCATCAGGCGTCTCCTGGTTCTGCAGTCTTCTTTGGCTTACTTGGTGGTCAGCTGTCTCTGGTCATTGTCAAGGTTCTCACCACATGCTTGAGTCATAATTTACCTGCCCTTACCTTGTGCAGAGAGTTCTGCTGTCAGCAAATTCTCATGGTTGGGCAGCCCGAATAGTTCAGTAAAGTTATTTATGGCTGAAACCTGAGTCAGATGTGTGTTGCCTATAGACTTGGGCCTCTAAAGAGAAGAGGTTTTTACCCTTTTGATGGTTTCAGTCTTTCTTTTCATACTCTTTAAAGCTAAGGTTGGGGGCTGGAGAAAATGGGGACTACCGGTTAAGAGCCGTCAACACCTGCTCTTCCAAGAGGGACCATGGGTTTCGATCCAACGACCCCATGCGTAGGCCTCGCAGAAACGTCTTTACTCAGTCCAGTCCAGAGGGGAAATCCGACCCTCTTCTGAACTTCCGCGCAGCCTTGCACGCAATGGGTGTACGACACTACATGCGACAGTAACATTCATTAAATAATAAAATAAATGAAATAAATTAAAAAAGCTATAGGTTGTATACTTTAATAATAATAGATACTTCTGTATGTAAGAAGATTAACCACTTTGGGCTGGACAGAGAATTGGCCTAAGCGGTTAAGAGCGCCGAGCTCTTGCCAGAGGAACCGGGTTCGATCCCCAAGACACCACATGGCGTGAGAACTGTCTGAAACTCCACAATTCCAGGAGAACTCAGTTCAGGGGAATCCGACGCCTCTATCTGACCCTCAGCGGCATTGCACGACACGGGTAGACGTGCAACGGCTGCAGCAGACGCATTCGTACACAAAGAATAATAAAAAAAAAAAAAAAATACAAAAAAAAAAAAAAAAAGAAAGAAGATAACTATTATGCTGTGCTGGTCTGTACAGATGTTAAAACCATTACCGTTTCTCTAAAATGTTATTTGAATTACTTTAGTTCATCATGTAATTGCTCTAAATTCAGCAAGTAGAGTTTAGTTGGAATCCTGTTAGTTTCCTTTCAGAGATTTCAGGACATAAACCTAATGCTTAGCTCTGTCTAGGCAGTCATTGGAATTTGCCATGGCTGCTGAACTGCAAACATATCAGATTTGCATTTTAGAAAACTTAAGAACTGGGGCTAGTGGGATGGCTTAGCAGGTAAAAGCCCAGGTTTTGCAAGCCTAATGACCTGAAATCAATTCCAGAGACTACGTGGAGGGAAGAGAATTGTCCTCATTGACTCCACGTGTGCCACAGCAGCCGGACTTCCCTTTCTCTTTCACACATATAAAAAATTGCTAACCTAGATAAATATATGTAAAAATGGCTGAGACATGGCCTGCGTTTAGTAGTCGACCACTCTGCAGAGGACTGGGTTCGATCCAGCACCCACAATGGCGGCTGAGAACCGTCTGTAATCCAATTCCAGGAGACTCCAGTTCCAGGGAATCCGACCTCCTCTTCTGACATCCAGCATTGCATGTACGGGTGCACAGACTAACATGCAGACAGTACTTCTACACATAAAAAATAATAAAAAAAAAAAATTTTTTTTTAAAATGTAAAAAAGAACACTGAAGAACTAAATAAAAACTCTTAAGACATATCCACAAGTAAAGTTTTGTTAATATTTAAGTGTTTAGACTTTGTTTTATGTGATTATTGTTATAATAAAAAACTTCAGGGAGGTTTAGAAACAATGCTTTTTATTTGTGATTTTCACCAAATGATTCTCCTACAGGTAATATTTACTTGTAGGTCCAGAAGTTTTTATGATGCATATTTTATGTATAGGATTGAACGAAAGTTATTAGCCTACTCTGAACTATGTGATTCTATCTGTAATACACTATACACATATTGCCTACTATTTTGTGTAGATTTCTGATTATTTCCTTAGGATACTGTAAGTGGTGTTGCTGTCTATAAGTTTTTCCCACATTGTAATCATGGTTTTAAGAACACACATTAGGGCAGAGAGATGGCTTCCGTTAAGAGCACCACTTGCTCTTTGCAGAGGACCGGGTTCGATACCCAGCAACCACATGGAGGCTAAAACACTTTAACTCCATTTCCAGGGAATACAATGCCCTCTCTGACCTCCGCAAACCTGCATGCAGAATATACATTCAAATAAATAAATAAAAAAAAAAAAAAAAAATTAAAAATAAACTTAAAAAAAAAAGAAAACGTTGACTTGGCTGCTATGTAGCTTAGTCAGTAGAGTGCTTGCAACTGCAAGAAGATTTGGATTTGATTCTACCTGCATAAATGGGGGTTGGTGAGATGTCTTTGAATCTAGCACTCTGGGAGGCTGGGAAGGAGGATCATAGACTTTCAGAGGTTTAATCAGTTAATAGTGTGTTCAAGGCCATGCTAGGGTAGAGACTGTTTCAGAATACACAAACACACTGAACTTTAGTAGAAACATGGTAAATCTGTCCTGTTAGTGTTTTGAAGCAGTTTGGTCTGTTCATTCCTTGGCATATTTACAGTACTGTGGACCCCGGTGTCTGAGCCGTGGGGGCGGTGTTAGCGGTGGTCGGATTTCCCCTTAGGTACACTTAGCATTCCGAGCTTTCAGATTCTAAGGTTTGCTTTGGGCGTTGTGCTGGAGGCTACGTTGAATGATTAACTGTGGAAGATAATCCTCCTGTGGAAGAGACAAACTTTGTGTTTAGTAGGTGTGCTGTAGTGAGCCTTGCCAGCCTTCTAAGTAAACAAGGTCATCTCCCCGCCCCCCAAGATAAATGCTGGATTGAACCATCATTTATAGTAGGAGAGAAACTTTCAGTACTGTCAGCTATATGCTGTGCTGGGTTTACAGTGATGTCACTTCCTAGTGTTTGACTTTACTTTTTTGCTCAGGTCTGCTTCCCTGAAATGAAAGCTAATTTTTCCTTGCAGAGACTTGTGATAACAAGTTTATAACCACTCTCCTTGGGGAGTGCAGTTCACTTTTAGTGTTGGCTCCAGGCACCTCTGTGCAGCTTGATGCTGGTAGTCTTTCAGGTTCTGAATCTCATAGTAGCTTGACATTAATTTATGTATGGCAGGACAGCTTTTTAGATAGCTCCTCTTCATGAAGTCAAAGGCTGTGTTGAACTCCTTTCCCCTTTTTCTTGTCCCTTTCTCTGAGCCTCTTAATTTATATGAGACTCAGTATATTTCCTCAGCCAGTAAAATTTCTTGTTTAGTTTGAGGTTTTAAAAGATTAAACTTTGCGTATATAGTAAAAATCAAACCCAGGAATGCACAGTAGATGGAATGGCGTGCTGAAGAACTAAGCAACAGCTGAGTGCTCCCTGAAAGACCTTACCACTGTTCTGCTGCTGCTACTCCCCGTTCTTGTGGGTGGCGCACGCCTTTAATCCTAGGCACCTGGGAGGCAGAGGAGAGGCAGGGGAATCGTTGTGAGTTCAAGGCCAGCTGGCCTAAGAGTGAGTTCCAGGCACGGAGCTGGGGCTAACCAGGAGACCCTGTTCAGAAAAGACCAAAAAAAAAAAGAATGGGTCCTGTTTAGCGTTGCACTGAATCCAGGTATTGGAACTTCAAGAGTATCAGATGTGTTTATATTAAAGTTTTTATCCATGATGGCACCAGTCTGTCTCAAACAACAAAGGATACCATTTAGAATTGATTTAGCTGATTAAAGTGTTATTTTTTTTACTTAAGCAAACAATAAAATATTTTTTTTTTAAAATTTTATTTATTTTCCATATGTGTGTAAATGTACTGTCTGCATGTAGGTCTCGTGCCCGTGGAGTGCAATGCGGCGAGGTCAGAGAGGTTGTCAGATTTCCTGGACTGGAGTTACAGATGGTTGTAAGCAATCACATGGCTGCCTGTAACTGAACCCGGGTCCTCTTTCAAGAGCAGATTGGTGCTTTAACCGCTAGGGCATCGTCTTCCAGCGCGCTCCCCCTTTTGTTTTTTAAGAGCAAAAAAATATTACTAAGCTAATATATTATGATATTTGCCAATAGGAAAATTAGGTTAGAAAAGGTTGTTAATTAATAATTTTCATTCATGAATTAATGGAATTGTGTGCTCTGCTAACAGGTTATCTCAGAAGTCTAGCAGTAAGAAAGTCCTTGTTCAGGGACCTGTTGCTTAGTGGAGTTGTTCTAGAAGTTGAGTGACTGGGTGGATTTTTTTGTTGTTGTTCTATTTTTGGTATTGTTAATTGTGTTGCCAAAGCCTCTTAAAGCAAAAGGCTGGATCAGTGGCCTCCAGGTATAAAGGCCTTCAGGTGAGGAATTCTGCCGGTGTCCACTTTTCTTTTATTGATCTCATTTCCTACCACAATGAGGTTTTCCCAGATGTCCCAGGATGATGAGCTTCTGGCCTCCATACTGGTCAGATGTGGGGTTTTTTTTTTTTTATTTCTCACATTTTAAAAAATTGTTTATTGAGCAATTTCATGGCAACATTTCTTAGATGTTTTTGAAGACTCACTTGGGTCTCCCCTGGTTGGACAGTGGTTGTTTGGACCTGCGTCATGTGTAGGGATCAGGCAGGACTCTGTGATCGTTGTTTTTATAGAACTACATGGCTTCATGGTTTCTGACAGTGAATTCCAACAAATGNTTTTTTTTTTTTTTTAAATTTTTATTTATTTCCGTATGTGTATGAATGTACTGTCTGCATGCAAGTTTGTGCACCCGTGTCGTGCGATGCCGTGGAGGTCAGCAGAGGGTGTCGGATTCCCCTGGAACTGGAGTTCTCCTGGAACTGGAGTTTCAGACGGTTCTCGGCCGCCATGTGGGTGCTGGGGATCGAACCCGAGTCCTCTGTCAGAGTGGTCGGCGCTCTTAACCGCTAGGTCATCTCTCCAGCCCTTCTTTGATCTTTAATATAAAGTAAATGAATACTAAAGGATTGTCTTACACTGTATTTTTTATTTTATGTGTGTGCTCTTAATGGTTTTAAGAAGTCATGATCACAGGTCTGTAGTGAACCTGAGTTTGCTTAGTTCTGAGTTTACAGGACTAAGTTTTGTTCCATGTATGTAAGTGTACCACATGCATGCCTTGCCCTCAGAAACCAGAAGAGGGCATTATATCCTCTGGAACTGGAGTTGTTAGCTGCCATTTGGGTGCTGAGAACTGAATCTGGGACCTCTCTAAGTCACTAGTGCTTTTTTTTTTTTTTTTTGGTCTTTCTGAGGCAGGGCCTCTCTATAGTCCTAGCTGTCCTGGTATAGACCAGGCTGGCCTTGAACTCACAGAGATCTGCCTGCATTTGCCTCCTGAGTGCTGGGATTAAAGGTGTGCGCCATCATGCCCAGCACCACTAGTGCTCTTAACCCCTAAGCCATCTCTCCAGCTCCCTAAAGAATTATTTTAAAATAAACTTTTTTATGTTCTCTGATCAGTTAGTGTTTGTGTATCTATTTTATGTACTTACATACCCAGGATTGTGTAAAATTTGCTTTGTGAAAGGAGTCATGTGTAGAAAAGGTTTGAAAAAACTGCTTTAAGAAATGCCTTTTTTGTCCTGTAGAGCACACCTTGGTCTTCCCTATCATGTTTAGTAATTACTTGGTGTAGGAAACAGTTATATGAAGAACAGTAACAAGAAGAAAGGGTTGACAGGCTAGGGAGGGGGCCCAGTTGGCCAAGTGCTTTCTTTTTTTTGTCTTTTCGAGACAGGGTCTCCCTGTAGCTCCAGCTGTCCTGGAACTCACTCTGTAGACCAGGCTGGCCTTGAACTCACAAAGATCCGCCTGCCTCTGCCTCCCAAGTGCTAGATTAAAGGCGTGCACCACCATGCCCGGCCCAAGTGCTTTCTATGCAAGCATGAGGTGCTGAATTCAGTCTCCAGCACCCAGTAACAAGCCAGGTATGGTGGTGTGTGATTGGAACCCAGCATTGGGGAAGTAGAAAACTGGAGGATCCCAGGGCTCCCTGGCCAGCCAGCCTGGCCTAATGGCAAACTTCAGGCTCTAGTGAGAAATCGTGCCTCAAAATAAGTGAGCAAGGCAGCAAACACCTTTGGGCTACACACACACACACACACACACACACACACACACACACACACATGCGTGCGCGCGCGTGCGTGCCCAACGTTCCCTTTCCCCCTACACTACTTTGAAAGCTCATGACTGAAAGGTGCATTTGTATCATTCACTTATAACTTAAGGGAACTCGGGTTGAGGTGAAACAATTTCAGACTTCTAGCATGTAATGCCCATCAGGCGTCTCCTGGTTCTGCAGTCTTCTTTGGCTTACTTGGTGGTCAGCTGTCTCTGGTCATTGTCAAGGTTCTCACCACATGCTTGAGTCATAATTTACCTGCCCTTACCTTGTGCAGAGAGTTCTGCTGTCAGCAAATTCTCATGGTTGGGCAGCCCGAATAGTTCAGTAAAGTTATTTATGGCTGAAACCTGAGTCAGATGTGTGTTGCCTATGACTTGGGCCTCTAAAGAGAGAGGGTTTTCCCCTTTTGATGGTTAGTCTTTCCTTTTCCTTACATCTTTAAAAGCTATAGGTTGAGGGGCTGGAGAAATGGCCTAGCGGTTAAGAGCGTCAACTGCTCTTTCAGAGGACCTGGGTTCGATCCCCAGCACCCACATGGCGGCTGAGAACCGTCTTTAACTCCAGTCCAGCTCCAGGGGAATCCGACGCCCTCTTCTGACTTCCGCAGCATTGCACGACATGGGTGTACAGACCTACATGCAGACAGTACATTCATACACATAATAAAATAAAATAAATAAAATAAAAAAAGCTATAGGTTGTATACTTAAAATAATAGAACTTTCCTGTATTGTAAAAGAAAGATAAACTTGGGCTGGAGAGATGGCCTAGCGGTTAAGAGCGCCGATCGCTCTTGCAGAGGACCCGGGTTCGATCCCCAGCACCCACATGGCGGCTGAGAACCGTCTGAAACTCCAATTCCAGGAGAACTCCAGTTCCAGGGGAATCCGACGCCCTCTTCTGACCTCTGCGGCATTGCACGACACGGGTGCACAAACTTGCACGCAGACAGTACATTCACACATACAGAAATAAATAAAATAAAAAAAAAAAAAAGAAAGATAAACTTATGTGTGCTTGGTCTGTACAGATGTAAAACATTACCTTTCTCTAAAATGTTATTTGAATTAACTTTAGTTCATCTATGTAATTGCTCTAAATTCAGCAAGTAGAGTTTAGTTGGAATCCTGTTAGTTTCCTTTCAGAGATTTCAGGACATAAACCTAATGCTTAGCTCTGTCTAGGCAGTCATTGGAATTTGCCATGGCTGCTGAACTGCAAACATATCAGATTTGCATTTTAGAAAACTTAAGAACTGGGGCTAGTGGGATGGCTTAGCAGGTAAAAGCCCAGGTTTTGCAAGCCTAATGACCTGAATTCAAGACCTGAGACCTACGCTGGAGGGAGAGAAAGTTGTCCTCTGACCTCCACGTGTGCCACAGCACGCACGGACTTTCTTTCTCTTTCACACAATAATAACAAAATTGCTAAACTAATAAAATATATGTAAAAAATGGGGCTGGAGACATGGCCTAGCGGTTAAGAGTGTCGACCACTCTTGCAGAGGACCTGGGTTCGATCCCCAGCACCCACATGGCGGCTGAGAACCGTCTGTAACTCCAATTCCAGGAGAACTCCAGTTCCAGGGGAATCCGACACCTTCTTCTGACGTCCGCAGCATTGCATGTCACGGGTGCACAGACCTACATGCAGACAGTACATTCATACACATAAAAAATAAATAAAAAATTTTTTTAAAATGTAAAAAAGAACACTGAAGAACTAAATAAAAACTCTTAAGACATATCCACAAGTAAAGTTTTGTTAATATTTAAGTGTTTAGACTTTGTTTTATGTGATTATGGATTTATAAATAAAAAACTTTCAGGGAGGTTATAGAACACAATGCTGTTTTATTAGCTGATCTTTTCACCAAATGATTCCTCACCCCTACCAGGTAATAATTTACTTGTAGTGTCACAAGTTTTTATGATGCATAGTTTTATTGTATAGATGAACGAAAGTATATTAGCCTACCTCTGAACTATGTGATCTATATCCTGTACATACACATATACACATATTTGGCCCTCTATTTTTGTGTACATTTCTGATTATTTCCTTAGGATACTGTAAGTGGTGTTGCTGTCTATAAGTTTTTCCCACATTGTAATCATGGTTTTAAGAACACACATTAGGGGCTAGAGAGATGGCTCAGCGGTTAAGAGCACCAACTGCTCTTGCAGAGGACCCGGGTTCGATCCCCGGCACCTACATGGCGGCTAAGAACTATCTTTAACTCCATTTCCAGGGGAATACAATGCCCTCTTCTGACCTCCGCCACATTGCATGACACGGTTGCACCAACCTACATGCAGACAGTACATTTGTACACATTAAAAAATAAAAACTTAAAAAAAAAAGAACACACGTTGACCTTGGGCTGCTAGTGTAGCTTAGTCAGTAGAGTGCTTGCCCTACATGCAAGAAGATTGGGATTTGCATTCTAGCACTGCATAAAATTGGGGGTGGTGAGATGTGCTTGAAATCTTAGCACTTGGGAGGTGGAGACAGGAGGATCATACCAGACTTCAGAGGTTTAATCAGTTAATAGTGTGTTCAAGGCCATGCTAGGGTAGAGACTGTTTCAGCACACACACACACACTGAACTTTAGTAGAAACATGGTAAATCTGTCCTGTTAGTGTTTTGAAGCAGTTTGGTCTGTTCATTCCTTGGCATATTTACAGTACTGTGGACCCCGGTGTCTGAGCCGTGGGGGCGGTGTTAGCGGTGGTCGGATTTCCCCTTAGGTACACTTAGCATTCCGAGCTTTCAGATTCTAAGGTTTGCTTTGGGCGTTGTGCTGGAGGCTACGTTGAATGATTAACTGTGGAAGATAATCCTCCTGTGGAAGAGACAAACTTTGTGTTTAGTAGGTGTGCTGTAGTGAGCCTTGCCAGCCTTCTAAGTAAACAAGGTCATCTCCCCGCCCCCCAAGATAAAAATGCTGATTGAACATCATTTATAGTGGAGAGAAAACTTTCAGTACTGTCAGAAGCTATATGTCCTGTGCTGAGTCCTTACAGTGATTTCACATTCCTAGTTTTGACTTTACTTTATTGCTCAGGTCTGCTTCCCTGAAATGAAAGCTAATTTTTCCTTGCAGAGACTTGTGATAACAAGTTTATAACCACTCTCCTTGGGGAGTGCAGTTCACTTTTAGTGTTGGCTCCAGGCACCTCTGTGCAGCTTGATGCTGGTAGTCTTTCAGGTTCTGAATCTCATAGTAGCTTGACATTAATTTATGTATGGCAGGACAGCTTTTTAGATAGCTCCTCTTCATGAAGTCAAAGGCTGTGTTGAACTCCTTTCCCCTTTTTCTTGTCCCTTTCTCTGAGCCTCTTAATTTATATGAGACTCAGTATATTTCCTCAGCCAGTAAAATTTCTTGTTTAGTTTGAGGTTTTAAAAGATTAAACTTTGCGTATATAGTAAAAATCAAACCCAGGAATGCACAGTAGATGGAATGGCGTGCTGAAGAACTAAGCAACAGCTGAGTGCTCCCTGAAAGACCTTACCACTGTGTCCTGCTGCTGCTCTGCCCCCCGTTCTGTGGTGGCGCACGCCTTTAATCCTAGCACTTGGGAGGCAGAGGCAGAGGCAGGCGGATCTTTGTGAGTTCAAGGCCAGCCTGGTCTACAGAGTGAGTTCCAGGACAGCTGGGGCTACCAGGAGACCCTGTCTCGAAAAGACCAAAAAAAAAAAGAATGGTCCCTGTTCTAGTTGCATGCCAGGTAACTTGGAAACCTTCAAAGTATCAGTTGTTTCTATCTAAATCTTTTATCCATTGCCCAGTCTGTCTCAACAACAAAGGATACATTTAGATTGATGCTGATTAAAAGTGTTTTTTTTTCCTTAGCAACATAATATTCTTTTTTTTTTAAATTTTATTTATTTTCATATGTGTGTAAATGTACTGTCTGCATGTAGGTCTGTGCACCCGTGGAGTGCAATGCCGCGGAGGTCAGAAGAGGGTGTCAGATTCCCCTGGAACTGGAGTTAAAGACGCCGTCATGTGGGTGCTGGGGATCGAACCCGGGTCCTCTTCAAGAGCAGTTGGTGCTCTTAACCGCTAGGCCATCTCTCCAGCGCGCCCCCCCTTTTGTTTTTTAGCAACATAATATTCTAAGCTAATATATTTATGTATTTGCCAAAGGAAAATTAGGTAGAAAGGTTATGTTAAATTTGAAATTTTATTCCATGAATTATGGAATTGTGTGCTCTGCCAGGTAATATCTCAGAAGTGCTACAGTAAGAAAGTCCTTGTTCAGGGACCTGTTGCTTAGTGGAGTTGTTCTAGAAGTTGAGTGACTGGGTGGATTTTTTTGTTGTTGTTCTATTTTTGGTATTGTTAATTGTGTTGCCAAAGCCTCTTAAAGCAAAAGGCTGGATCAGTGGCCTCCAGGTATAAAGGCCTTCAGGTGAGGAATTCTGCCGGTGTCCACTTTTCTTTTATTGATCTCATTTCCTACCACAATGAGGTTTTCCCAGATGTCCCAGGATGATGAGCTTCTGGCCTCCATAGGTCAGATGTGGGTTTTTTTTTTTTCTCCACATTTTAAAAATTTTTATTGAGCACATTTCATGCAACATTTCTTAGATGTTTTTGAAGACTCACTTGGGTCTCCCCTGGTTGGACAGTGGTTGTTTGGACCTGCGTCATGTGTAGGGATCAGGCAGGACTCTGTGATCGTTGTTTTTATAGAACTACATGGCTTCATAGGTTTCTAGACAGATGAATTCAACAAATGTTTACCATAATGCTTAGAACTGGCAATTCAAAACATTTAAAAGGAAATCATAGTGAAATACACCATGCACTTAAACTTGTTAGCCTTTCTAGAGTGTACTGGTCAGTAATATTAAGTATATTTACATTGTTGTGCAACAGATCTCCAGAGCTTTCTTCATCTTGAAAACTGAAACTCTGTACCCATCAAACAACAGCTACCCAGTCTCCCTCCCCACCCCACCTGCCATTCTACCCACCACCAGGGATTTGAGTACTGTAGGTGCCTTGGATAAGTAGAGTCAGACATACGGTATTTGTTTTATTTTTAATTTAATTTATTTTATGTAGATAAGTGTTTTGCCTGCCCATATGTAAGTACTCCCATGCATGTAATGCCCACAGAGGCCAGAGAGGGTGTTGGGAGTCCCTGGAACTAGAGCTACAAATAGCTGTTATCTGCCATGTGGGTGCTGGGAATTAAACCCAGGTCCTCAGCAAGAACAGCCAGTGCTCTTAACTGCTGAGCCATCTCTAGCCCTATTAGGTGTTTTCTGAGTGGCATATTTCACTTGATTGTAGGATGTATCCATAGTTTTACATAATTTATAATTTAAGGCTGGATAATATTCTACTGAACCACATTTGTTTATCTGCTCATCTATTAAAGGATGAGTATTTGGGTTGCTTCCATCTTGAGCTACTGCGAATAATGCATCTGTAAACATGGGGATGCAAATATCTCTGAGACCGGGGGGGGGGGGGGGATACCTGCTGGGCATGCCTGTGGATAGAGTTAGATGTCAGACATACGGTGTTAATTTGTTTTTATTTTTAATTTAATTTATTTTTATTTGTATTTTTTTTTTTTTTTTTTTTTTTTTATATTTTTAATGTTTTTTTGTGTGTTTTGCCTGCCAGTTATTACCACCTTGTTATGGCAAGACCACAGAGGCCAGAGGAGGGTGTTGGATCCTGGAACTAGGAGCTACATAAGCTTTGTTTGTTGCCATGTGGGTGCTGGGATTTTAACCCAGGTCCTCAGCAAGAAACAGCCAGTGCTAACTTATCTGCTGAGCCATCTCTAGCCCTATTACGGTGTTTTCTGAGTCGGTTCTATTTTCACTTGATTGTAGGATGTATCCATAGTTTTAACTATAATTTATAATTTAAGGCTGGATAATATTCTACTGAACCACATTTGTTTATCTGCTCATCTATTAAAGGATGAGTATTTGGGTTGCTTATCCATCTTGAGCTAACTGCGAAAATGCATCTGTAAAACAATGGTGGAATGCCAAAAATATCCTTCTGAGACCGGGTNGGGGGGGGGGGGGGGGGGGGTTAAGGGAGGAGTGGTGTAGATATGGGAGGGGGTCATAAATGTGATCAAAATATATTGTATGAAATAAACACATGCACAAACTCAACCTGCCCTTCATCTTAAACCCTTGTTGCATCATTATTTAACACATGCTGGTCTTTCTGTGTGTTTTGCATTACCCTGTGCTTCTAGCTATCAGGTTTTGCTTTGTAATTCCTAATTGTCTTTTTGGTGCAGTGCATCCCTGAGTGTGTTTTCTTTCGAAAGGTCTGTAAATAAGATGTTTCATGGTCAGATTAGTTGGGAATCACTGCAAGGTTGCTCAGGTCAGCCTTTCGTAGAGATCCAGAATGCTTACTGATATTCTCCTGTTTTGAGACCTCTTGCAATGAGGAAGCTTACCATCTTCAGTCTTTTCAGATCTGTATGGTTATACAGCCATCTTCTGAATTACCACACACAGGTTGAAGTGAGGTTGAGACATGTCCAAGCTTTTTCCACCCTCCCAAATTCATTCATCTGTTTATTTGATTGTTTATGGTACTAGGGATGGAACCTTTAGCCTTATGTGAGCCTTCTGCCCCTAAACTACATCCCAGCTATCTGTTCCCATTCTGCCTTGCCTTGTATTTGATCATTTGCCTAGATTGTTGTACAAACCTCTGAAATCAGGGGTTTTCAATCTTTTTTTTTTTTCGGTCTTTTCGAACACTTCTTGTTTTTTGTTTTTTTGTTTTTTGGTCTTTTTGAACACTTCTTAAGGTGTTTCTCAGCCATCGTAGAGACAGTATTGTAAGGTGGGGACTAGGAGAGGGCCTTTAGTTAGGACACTCTGGGCGCAAGTTATTTGACTTGTCTCAGTTTACTTACCTGTAAAATGGGGAAAACAGTAGTATCTACCTTTTAGGATTGTTGTGATAATGCAGACCTTATGTCTATATCACTCAGAATAGCGACATTTATGTGTTAACCTCCAAGCTTCTCCCCCTTCCCCTTCCTTCTTCCCCTCTCCCTCTCCTCCTTCCTAACATTTTCTATAATTAAAGAAAACATTTGCTTTGTGTGCATTGCCAAAGCTTAGAAAACAGTAGTAGAGAAAACACTGGAAAGAAGGAGGTGTCGTTGCATGTAGCTTGCTGCCTTAGAAGATTTTATTTTTTTTATTTTTTATTTTTTTGTATTTTTGAGGCAGGGTTTCCCTTTTAGTCTCAGCTGTCCTGGAGCTTGCTCTGTAGACCAGGATGGCCTTGAACTCACAGAGATCCACCTACCTCTACCTCCAGAGTGCTGGGATTAAAGGCGTGCGCCACCATGCCCGGCTAAGATTTTAATTTGTATTGAGTCTTTTTTTTTTTTTTTTTTTTTTTTGTTGGTCTTTTTGAGACAGGGTCTCCTGGTAGCCCCAGCTGGCCTGGAACTCCCTATGTAGACCAGGCTGGCCTTGAACTCACAAAGATCTGCCTGCCTCTGCCTCCCAAGTGCTAGGATTAAAGGCGTGCGCTACCATGCCTGGCTGAGTTTTAAATCTTTCCTTCTGAAAGTTTTAGCAGCTGAGAGTATGAGTTTGAGTCATAGGTCTATAACATGGGCTTGTTATGTAAGGCCTTGCCAGCCACCATTTGCTTATTTGCAGAAATGGAGCTGGTTATGCATGCCACAGTAATTTGGAATGCTAAATGAGATAACACACAGAATCCAGCCTCAGTGAGGGCTTCCTCTTTCTCTTTCCAGGGGAGAAGGAGTCTTGTATGATCTGTTCAGTTCTAGTACATTTCCCATTGTGAGTGGGGAATGTTCCCTTTAAGACTTTACTTTCATTTTAATTTTTTTGCATGGCTATGGTTCTTCCCTAATTGTAGTACTCTGCCACTAATGGGTAAATTTATATTATAACCCCAAGACAATAGCTTTTTTCAAGTGCAAAGTCTTAGACAACAGATACTTTCTTTAGCTCTAGCTGCTTAACCCAAAGTTCACAGAAGAGATCTGGAGAGTTCTCAGGGTCATTTTAACCGAGGAATTGTGCTTTTGTTAAATTCAGAGGGATCACTGGAGGTCAGAATCTGCTTTCCTCCCTGCCTGGTTCCTCGGTTATTTCCGTGACCAGAGCTCTCCTTATACAGTAGGAATAAGAGCCATGCTAATTTTCTTAAGAGTTCTTAGATTTTATCACTAAGAAATAAACTGCACTTCCAGGCTGGCAATGCAGCTAAGTTGGTAGAGTGCTTGCCTTAGCATATGTGAAGCCCTGGGTTTGACTCTGAGCACTACGTAAAATTGGGCATGTTGGCTCATGTCTGTACTCCCAGCATTTAAGGCACGTTGATCAAAAGTTCAAGGTCAGCATTTCTTCGGCTAAGGTTAGAACTTCTTACCTATTTCCCCACTTCTGTGTTAGGTTTTTGTCTGGGTTGAGTTTGTGTGGGTCTTGTATATGCTGTTACCATTGCTGTAAGTTCTTATGAGCAAATTCCTAGTCACATGGATAACGCTTTCCTTGTGGACATCCACCACCCCAGTTCTTACATTCTTTCTATCTCCTCTTCTGCAACAATCCTGAGCTCTAGGTGGCAGAGGTTTAATACAGGAGTCCAATTCAGGGCTACATACTCTGAGTCTCATATTTTCTAATTTTGGCCAGTTCAAATTCCTAAACGGTTGGTCAAGATAAATCATCCACATTTTAATTAAAGTTTAACACAGTAATACATGAATAAAACGCATTTCTAGTAATACTTTTGCATTGGGTGTTTAAAAATGTTTTTCTGTGTGGTGGTGCACGCCTTTAATCCCAGCACTTGGGAGGCAGAGGCAGGTAGATCTTTGTAAGTTCAAGGCCAGCCTGGTCTACAGAGCAAGTTCCAGGCCAGCTGGGGCTACAGGGAGACTTTGTCTCAAAAAGACTGAAAAAAAAAAGTGTTTTTCTTAGAGTTAAGAAATGATCCCTTCCCCGGAGCTGGAGAGATGGCCTAGTAGTTAAGAGCTCCGACTGCTCTTACAGAGGACCCGGGTTCGATCCCCAGCACCCACATGGCGGCTGAGAACCATCTGTAACTCCAATTCCAGGAGAACTCCAGTTCCAGGGGAATCCGATGCCCTCTTCTGACCTCTGTGGCATTGCACAACACGGGTGCACAGACCTGCATGCATACAATACATTCATACACATTAAAAAAAAAAAAAAAAAAGATCCCTTCCCCCGGATCTCTCTCTCTCTCTCTCTCTCTCTCTCTCTCTCTCTCTCTCTCTCTCTATCTCTCTCTATATATATAAAACACAGAAAATTCTTGGCTTTAAAATTCTTGGATTTAAAAATCCTTAGGGATGAGTTATTTTGGGAAAACCTAAGTTTTCTAGATGGTGAGAATTTGTTCTTAATAACAACCATAGTTTTATAACTTTAGAAAGGTCTATAAGTGCATTTGCTTTTCCTTGCAGGTCATATTTTATTAGTTGGGTTCATCATGAGTATACATGGTGCTGGGCACTGCCTATACCCTACTTTGCTTAACCTTTGGTAAGTTGAGTTTGAAAAACTAGTTATATAGTAGTAATTCTTTCCAGAATCAGATGAGTTCTCTGTTCATGTGCATGCATATGTGCTCACATACCCAAGTGCATGCATGGGTGTTCTTTCCTCTCTCTCTCTCTCTCTCTCTCTCTCTCTCTCTCTCTCACACACACACACACACACACACACACACACACACACACACACACACACACGATCTGTTGCTCCACTCTGGATAGCTTTAGACCAGAATTCTTATGCTTTCTACAGTTTTTCTGTTAACTCCTTCCTTTCTCAAAGCTGTTAGTATGCCTGTGTACAGGACCTGTTCCTGTGGACTCCAAGCATGGTGCAGCCCCAGAGAGAAGGCCTGGTGCTGACATGAGATGGTCATGAATATCCCTTTGTTTGGTGAATATCTATATATCTATATATCTATATCTACCTATCTATCTATCTATATAAAATTTTTATTTTTATTTTTTTTCTTCTTCCCCTGTGTGCTCCTTTATTAGAAAGAAATGTTACTGAGTCACTGTTGGGGGACATGATCTATTTTGTTTTCTCTAATTATTTCTCTAGCTTCACTTTTTATTGATTTGTGTGGCCCATGTACACTAATGCTGTAGTGACAGCCAGCTTTTGGAGTACAGTTTGTAGCACTGTGGTTTCTGTGGATTCTTTTAAAGCCTTGCATGAGAACTATATTTATGGATTTGACCTTGTAAATAACAGTGTCTACATTGTGCCCAAATACTGTTATACCTGGTTTAATCTGTGAACCTTTGTACATTCAAAGACGAGGGGCTTGATGCTTGGAGAAATTAAACACCTCATTCATTTTGTAGATGAATAATTCTTTTGTCATCTGAAATATACACATCCTCGTGGCCCTTTAAACATGCATGGCCGCAGTCCAGCAATCCAGGAGATGTTCTTCCTCCCTGCACCTAGCTCGCATCTCTGGGAAGCTGCAAGCCTCAGAATTGTCCCCCAGCAGGCTGACAGTTCCTAGGCTGAGTTCTGGCAAGGAGGGGGAGGGAGGTGGAAGTAACCTGAGAGAAACGGAAAACGGACTCAAAGAGAGGCTGGGAGGAAAGACTCTAATGTTGTAAACTCAAGGCTTTTATATAAACCCTTGCATGGGCTGGGACGTACACACACAATTGGGGGCTGGGGCAGACAGCTGGGACAAGGAAATCCCAGGCTATATTCCAGATCAAAGCTTTTTCCCAAGGGATCAAAGACGGCTCAGGCCTCACAGGTCTGTGAGGATAACAGCAGGGGTTGAGGCTTGGGGGCTGTTTGCTGACTTTTTTTAAGTGCTTCTGTCAAAAAAATGCCTACATTCTTCTTTAAAATTTCTTATTTTATGCGTATGAGTGTCTTGCTTAAACGTATGTAGGTGGATGCAATGCCTGAAGAGGCCAGAAGAATCACAGGTCCCTTGGAACTGAAATTACACCTGTTAGCCACCGTGTGGGTGCTGGAAATTGAACCCAGGTCCTCTGGAGGAAGAGCAAGTGTTCAGCACCACTGAGCCACCTCTCCAGCCCCTCATTTTGTAAACGAATACTTATTTGACTTCAAACGTATGCTTTTTGGTCCTCAAACCATCTGTCAGCTTCACACAAAGCTCCTGTGAACTCGGATGGAAGAGTTGAGTTGGGTGCCTTTCCCTTTGCCTCCATTGGCTGCTCCTGGCTGTGGGTTTGCCCTGGAGGTGGGTGCACACATTCATTCAGGTATTCTCTGCTCATGATTGCCTGACAAGAGGGCCACCTGCAGCTGGAATGGTGTCATATCTGTAGGACAAAGCATATTATGGACTTTGAGATAATAGTTCTCTCAACACATGAACCAGTAGAATCCCTGGGTAGAGAAAGGCCCCGGGGAGCTTTTTAGTTTAACTAAGTAATTAGTTATTCAGTATTTCATTCATGCTAACATTAAGGATGATATGTGTGGAGAGGCTCATGGCTCTGTTATGGGGACTCTAGGAATCATGTTCTGAGACACAGTAGTGCTGCCATCTCCATCTCCCACTGTGCATGTCACATCCTGTATAGACATGAAATCCTGAGAAGAGAGACGTTACAAGGAAGCATTTGCTCCTTGGGTTTTATTTTGTTTTGTTTGGCAATGAACTCAGCTTTTATTTGAAAAACTGAAGTATGTGATTTCATTGAGATTTAAAACTGTTCTAGACATTATAAGTGGTTCTGGAATTGGGTCGTAGAGGCGATAAATACTTCTGGTGTCAGGGAAACTTGTGCAATAAGACCGAGTTGAAAGCGCCAGGAAGCCCATACTTGATCATCTTTGTGCTCCAGAGGGAGTTGATCTTTGTACTGGTCCACAGTTCACAGGACAGCATGGACTCAAGGGTTCTGACAAGTACAAATGCATCGGATTTTTGTACTGGCCTCAGCTCATATAATGACATGGAATCAAGAGTTCTGACAGGTACAGATTTGTTAATTTTTTTTCTCCCTTGTTGAGCTTAGCTTATAGGCCTGAAAGAAATTCTGTTACTGTTGGTACCAGACCAATCATTGAAAAGAACCTGTCTGCTACTAATGGATTAAATGCAGAATCAAAACAGTCCATCTCAAAGACTTCATTAAAGCTGCTCTTGACTAAAGAGGCATTTCTTTTCTTTTCATATACTTTTTACTTAAAAGCTTCTTTTCAGCTGTGAAATTGCATTCCTTCTTAATATAAATGTAAGCTTGCCTATAATGCCCACATTTGGGAGGCTTATTGCAGGCGGAGTGTGAGTTTTAGGCCAGTCCTGGCATACATGGTGAGACTCAAAAAACAAACAGGGACTGGAGAGATGACTCCTCTGCTCTCGTAGAGGACTTTGGGTCAATTCCCAACACTCCATGGCGGCCAACAACTGTCTATAACTCCCGTTCCAGGGGATCTGACACCACCTTCTGACCTCCACACATGGGTGTGCTTAGACATATGCAGGCAATACACTCATATACATAGAAAACAAAAATAAAATAAAAAAACCAAGATTTTGAATTCTTTATTTTTGAAACTTTGACAAGAAAAATGATTTAGCATCTCAGACAGTGTTGGAGTGATTGACAGATGGGTTCCACCATCCGAGGTAGAATTTAAGTTTCCGGATGAATTGAGGATAGGTTAGTTTGCTTTAGCCTGATGAATGTAACTGAAAACTTAAATGATTTAACGAACATTTTTCAAGATTATGTTTTTTTGGGATTGTTGTTCCATGAGCCTATTTGGCGTATAGTTATTAATCAATATTCCATTGATGCCTATAAAATAAAAAAATAAACTTTATACTTTTTTTGAAGCAGAGTTGGAATTCATTACGAGAAATTTTCATATGGTTATTCATAGGCAGTAAGTGAGGGGGGGAGACATACAAGAGAAGAGTAGTAGGATGTGTCCTTGTGTAAGCGTAGGCTTCTGAGAAGAGAATCACAAAGCAACTTTGATTTGGCCTTGGGAGACGGCTCAGTGGATGAAGTTCTTGCTGTGTGGATGAAGTGCTTGCTGCGTGAGCACGAGGACCCGAGTTTAGGTCTCTAGAACCCACACAGGCTGGACATGGCAGCATTCTGTGTCTTATCCCAGAACTCCTAGGGGGGAGGCAGGAGCTGGAGATGAAAGGCTCCCTGGAAACTTGTGGGCTGGCTAGCCTGGCATATGAGGGGGGACAACACCTCAACAAGGGACCCCATCTCAGGCAAGCCCGTGACTTCCACACATGTACCATGACACACATGTGCCCCAGGATTCCCTGTAGACCAGGCTGGCCTTCATCTCACAGAGATCTGCCTGCGTCTGCCTACTGGTGCTGGGATTAAAGGTGTACATCACCATGCCTGGATCATTCATTCATTTAAAAATATTTATTTCATTTTATCTTATTCTGAGACCATGTAGCCCAGGCTGTGGCAGAGCTCATTATGTACAGGCTGACCTTGGATCGCTCCCAAGTGCCTCTCAGCCCTTCTGTTTGGCCCTTTCCCTTCAGTTAGGTTTTTGAAGAGTCATCAGGGTCCAGACAGTGATATAAGGTCCCTCATTTGACTTGATGGGAAAGATAATTTACCTTCAAGAATGAAAGGTTAATTTTTTTTCCTTACAGTACAAAAGTTTTAGGGACTTGAGGAAGATACTGCCTTAAATACACCTTTAGTTCCTGCAACCTTAGAAGCCACACCATGTCACAGCTCTCTCTTTTTAGTACCATTTTAGTATTTTAATGATACAGTTTTCGCATAGGTTTACATTTCCTTCTTTCCACTTTCCTTCCGCTTTTCTTTGTCCATGCATGCGAGCACGTGTGTACACATGTGTCTGTGAGTGTCCATGGGGAGGCCAGAGGACGGCACTGGGTATCTTCCTCCATTACTCTCTGCCTTACTTGCTGGAGCCAGAGCCTCACAGTCACCCAGAAGCTCTCCCTTTTGGCTAGGCAGCTGACTTGTGTGCTCCCTGGGTCTGCCTGCCTCCACTACCCCACTGCTGGAGTTACACGCATGTGCAGCTACACATGGATTTTTACGCAGGTGCTGGGGAGTCAAAGACACTTAGTTCCTTATGCTTGCATAGCAAGTACTAGTAGCCACAGAACCATCTCCCCAGCCTCTAATTCTGTAATAAATACTAGCTGCTCCTATAGTTTTGGGGAATGTGGAATTGAGGGTGAAGGTAAAGACTACTTATGGAGGCCAGGTAGTGAAAGTGTAGACGTTCTTGTCTTAGAAGAGAAGGGTGGCTGTTGCTTTCTCTCATTCATTCCAACCCTCTTTGTGGGTGAACCCTGTGATCTCTAGGATGGAAAAGAAGGGAAGTGAATCACCCCATGAGGAAGTTTCACTTAGACATTGCTTATCAGCTTTTTTCTCACTGAATCATCCTTTGATCCGGGTGGAGTGAGGGCAGGGGCCAGAAGGCCCCGTGGGGACTTGGCGAAATGGACATGTGTGAGAGGTGCCTTTAGCCTTCCTGATTTCAGGGCAACTGTTTTGGCATCCAATCACATGTAGGATTGTGCTAGGGTGATCATAATAGCTCCTGTCAGGTTTATTTGAACATTTCTTTTACTCCATCCCATACCAGGCCATAAAGCTCACACTGTCTTTCATAGGGACTTAACTTTTCTCCCTCAGCTTCAGAGGCACTTCAGCTACTGTCACATTAGGAAATACCCACTGAAGCTGAGTTGGAGGAAAGGACAAGCTGCTGGAGATATTACTTAAAATGAATTACAGTCTGTCTTCCTGGTTTCATCTTCTGATGGGCCCTCCAGAGTGGCCTGGGTCTTCCTACATCACCCAACAATCAGGAAAATACAGACATGGCCATAGGCCAGTTCAATGGAGGCAGTTCCCCAACTACATTGTTCTCAGCACTTTCTTCCAGACTTCTACTAAAATTGCCCATTAAGCTTTGCTTACAGCATTCAGCGGATTTCCGAGTCCAAACTTCCAAAGTCTTCCACATTCCTCTGAATCCTGCGTGGTCAGGTTTGTCTCCTCAACACCCTGCTCTCCGTAGCAATTTCTGTTCTAGTTACTTTTCTGTTGTGATTAAGCACCATGATCAAGAGAAACTCGCAAAACGAAGAGTTTATTTAGCTTATGGTTCCAAACGGGCAAGAGTCCATCATGGTGGGGAGGCATGGCGGCAGAGGCGGCTGGTGTAGGAGCAGAAGCTTCAAGTGGGCACAGGAAGCAGAGAGTGACTGTACATCTGGCAAGGCTTAAGAAGTCTTTGAGCCTGACCCCCAGTGACATGCTTCCTCCAGCAAGGCTGCACCTTCTAAGACCTCCCCAAATGATGTCATCAACCAGTGAGAAAAATGCTGAAATACTTGGAACCTATGGGAGACAGTCTCATTCAAACCACCATAGTCAGGTGGAGGATACTAGGGTAGATCTTTGACCTGAGATCTCTTTCAATCTGATCTTGAAACCAAAACGCCAAGCCCTTCTTTACTATGATTGTTTTTCTTTGTTATTCTGGGGCTTGGTACTGGGAGTCACCACAGCCACTGTCTGCAGGGTGCCAGGTGTTCCCAGAGAGAACACCATTCAGCTCCTGGCTGCTCGGGCGGTCTGTGTGGCTCCCTGGCCCAGTGCTTCCTCTTGGTCAAAGCAAGGACACCTTACAAAGGTGTTCCTATGTCTTGTCTTTGTGCCATTTATTGCACTATTTCTTGAGCAGGTTTCTGAGCATTGGAGCTGGAGATGTCTCTGGGGTCCCCTGGCCTCCTCAGGCCCCGCCGGTGATCAGGAGTGGGGCTGCTCTTGGTTCCCCTGCTTACTGTGTGTTTTCTTTCTAGGATGTACGCCCCTATCCTTTCCTGTGTTTTGATCAGCATTTATCTTTCTTCACAGTGTTTGGGTCACACTCTGCCAGTGCCCTAATTCCAGAGGGGCCCTGCGTCAGGCCCCACGTTTACATTTACTGAGGATATATATATATATATATATATATATAATATAGCCGTTTTCAGTTTGCAGTGCTTGAAACTCTTTTTTTTGGTCTTTTCGAGACAGGGTCTCCCTGTAGCCCCAGCTGTCCTGGAACTCACATTGTAGACCAGGCTGGCCTTGAACTCACAAAGATCCGCCTGCCTCTGCCTCCCAAGTGCTAGGATTAAAGGTGTGCACCACCACGCCTGGCCTGAAACTCTTAATGACCAGAAAGACTGTCTCCAGAGCAACATGGTAAGTATAGTTTTGTTTGTTTTGATATGGTGTCTTTTATGTAGTCCAGGTTAGTCTTGTGAAATAAACTCCTAAAAGAAGCTGTACCTTACACTGAACATTGTATAAACTTTCTGTAGACTTCAAAGACTGTGGAGAAGTTGGAATGTTACAGGCCCAGATCATACTTACAATCTACACTGGACTGTTGGTAGTCTTATTTATTTATTTATTTATTTATTTATTTATTATTTTTTATGTGTATAAGTGTATTGTCTGCATATAGGTTGGTGCACCCATGTCATGCAATGCCATGGAGGTCAGAAGAGGGCGTCGGATTCCCCTGGAAGTGGAGTTAATGATGGTTCTTCGCTGCCATGTGGGTGCTGGGACTCGAACCTGTGTTCTCTGCAAGAGCAGTCGGTGCTCTTAACTGCTGAGCCATCTCTCCAGCCCCTCCTATTTGTAGTCTTATAATAACCATTCACTGTCCACCTCTGTGTTGCATCGACTTAACTTCCTTGTAGCTATCATGTGAAACCTTTTGGGGTCTGTATTAACAGACCACTAGCTTCCACCAAGAATGTCATCTGATAGCACCTGAGGGAGACAGCAGAGATTTCCCTCGTTGATGTGATCTGAATACCTACCTATTTGAAAAATGTCTGATTTATGACTCTGTTTTGTTACTGTAAAAACTTTATGAAATTATTACTTGTTGGACCCTGTGATTTGGAGTAACCTAGGTCTGTGCTCCACAGCTGTGGGCACTCACATTTGGCTTCAAGATAAATTCTCTCTCACCCCATTGAGTGTGAGAGCTGTGGTGTTTTTGTTTTTGTTTTTTGTCAACAGACTGAAAAATGCTCTGTAGTTCAGGCTGGTTTTTAACTCAGTGAAATTTCTGTTTAGTTTCCTGATTATTGGTTTGTGCCACCATGCTCAGTGTCAAGCAGCCATGCTTGATGAAGCAAATAGATTGCATTTTGTGATGTCCTTTTTTATGCTAACTCCATCTTGTGGTGGCATCAGTGACAGGAAGATGTCCTGGGGAGAGTGTTGGCCCTGCAGTCCTGTCTGTGTTCAGGTTCTGTGGGAAGGAACAGCGTCCTGTGGAGGAGCCAGCGTCAGCATACTGCCCATGTCGCAGAAGGATGCCAGGGGTGGAGGGCCCCAGGTGGACACATGTGGTATCTTTAGCACTGTGAAAAATCCACAGGAGGGGCCTTTCAGATAGATACCCAGTGTTAGGGAGTGTTGCACAAGTCCTCAGAACTCTTCACTTCCCCAGGAAATGTGCACAAGGCAAGCGTCAGGTTTCTCAGAGGCTGAGAGCTGTTGTGCCCAGGAATGGTTTTGCTGAGCCAGAAGTTAGTCACATTTGATATCTGGATGGTGGCTCTAAAATTGCTAAAAATAGCTTAATGAGTCCAGGAATCTAAGCATCTAGACGTTCAAAGCCCAGCTAAGGAAAAGAGGGCTTTATTCTGTTGGTTCTCAGGAAAGGGAAGCATTTTATTAGCTATGGGAATTTCAGTAAAGTTTGCTTCTTTGCACCTGGGCTTGCTTCTTTGTAAGATAACAGAGGGAGCCACTTCATGGGGCACTGGGAAATGAATGAGTAAAATGTTTGGCCTGATACCTGGTACATAGTGCTGATATGTGAGGTTTCTGTTACATTTGTTTTATCATTACTATCCTTCCTCACTTGAGATTTCCCCGAAGTTCTGGACCTACTAAAAATTGAAAATTCTGGAGCTGGGGTGTAGCTAAGAGAACTTTTGACTAGTGTGAATAAGGCCCTGGGTTCAATTCTAGCACTGCAAGAAGCAAATAAATGGGCTGGAGAGATGGTTCAGTGGTTTCGAGTATTGTCTGCTCCTACAGAGAACCCAGGTTTCATTCCTGGCATTCACATGGTGGTTAACAGTCATCCATAAGTCCAGTTCCAGGGGATCTGACACTCTCTTCTGACCTCTGTGGGCATTGTACAACGTGGGTGCACTTACTTACATGCAGACAATACACTCATACACATAAAATAAAAAAAAAATTTAATAGAGCAAATAAAATAGAATCCTCTTAACCAATACATCAGTGCACACGCACACACACACACACACACACACACACACACACACACACACACCATAGCACAAAAACCCGGAGGTCTTTCCATGACTACAGGCTGTATCAGCAGGAGCCTAAGATGTCTTACTGGGATAAAAAGCCTTTGGTTCATGGTAATTTTCTTAATTTCCTTGCTTTACTTTTAGGATGTTGTAGAGCAGTCAGGGGTCATCAGAAGTACCTTTGGGATATTTGAGGATGGACAGATGTTTTGTTAATTAATGTTATACCATTAATTAGTATTGGAAGTCCTTGTGCAGAGCCGAGCAGACAGCAAAGCTCTGTAGTGTCTTCTGTAAACCTTCCAGATAAATATGCTCAAGAAAAAGCTTCACGTGGCAGCATCATACCTGGCACAGCACACAGTAGGTGCTTAATAAATGCTTTTTAGGTACAAAGTGAGTGAATAGGGTTTGTGCTGACTAGCTGTGTAAGCTTCAATGAAGTTTTATTACCTATAAAATGATGTGCTGTCTATCTCATAGTGCTGGTGTGAACATTAAATGAGACGTAAAGAATGTTATCAAAAGATCCACGACGTGGTAGTGTCCCATAATGGAGCTGTTACTGTTCTTAAGGAGAGTGTGTTGTTTGGATATCTTTCTTTAAAGCCAATATCCATTTAAAAGATACATTTAGGTTGCTTTTAGAGTTAAAAAAAAAGTATGTGTGTGTGTGTGTGTGTGTGTGTGTGTGTGTGTGTGTGTGTGTGTTGCCTTGGAGGGCAGAGGAGTCAGATTCCCTGGGGCTGTAGTTGCAGATGGTTGTGAACTGCCTGCCTGGTGTGGATTCTAGGAAGTGAATTTGTGTGTCATGTACAAGAGCAGCAAGTGCTTTTAATTGCTGAGCTATCTTTCTAGTGTCAGCTTCCAGGTTTCTTTTTCCATTATAAGCAATACTATGGTTCATACTCTTGCAGCTAGATTTCTGTGTGCATACATTATTTGTTGTTAGGATATATTTCTGGAATTCACCCGAGTGCCTAATTTTTAGTCATTATCAGATTCAGATTACCTCCTGTTAACAAGTTACTACCTTGTACAGCAGTGGAGAACAGAGACGTGACAGGCAGCAGTGTGAATGTGGGGGAAGGAACAGTTCCTACGGTATAGAGGTAGGTGCCTCTTCTGCTAAAGCTGGCCATTGAGGGCTTCCCTAAGCATTAGCCTGAGTTCTCAGAGGGTGATCACATGGGGCACAGCCAGTCAGCCTGGCTGTACCAATGGCTGAGTGAGGTGGACTCTTGTTTTTGCCTTGTGGAAGAAGGAGGTAGACACTTGGATGACTCACACTGAGGCTGTACAGCTACCTGATGACACACTGATGACTACTGCTACCTGCTGAGGTATGTGAAAGCTCACTATTGCTGGAACTGAAAGGGAATAAAGATTTTTAAATTTTGCTTATTGTGTGTTTCTGATGTGCATGTGAGTACGAGTGTGCACATAAGTGTGCACGTGCATAGCACTCATGTTGTGTAGGTTGGAGGACAGCTTTATGGATTCGGTTCTCTCCAACCATGGATTCTAAGGATTAAACTCAGGCTGGCAAGCTGGCACAGCAAGTGCTTTTGCCTACCAAAGTACCTTGACTGCACAGAAAGGGAATATTTTTGCTTTGGTCCCCTTTGTGTGTTGAAGGTACAGTTTGTCAAGCGTGCAAGTAATGGAGCCGGCAGGTGGGCCAAGCCCAATTGGGAATGCCTTCCTCTGTGAATGTGTGCTTGAAGAGCACTGTGAGGAGAGATGATGAGTTTTGGCAAGGCTATTTCAAACCAGTCCAACACAGAACCTCACGAGATTCTTAGATTAATTTAAAATAAGAATCACACCTACTTAAAAGAGTCAAGAGAACAGTTCAGGAGCTGGGGCTCCGCTCACTTGGCAAGATGGTTACTCAGCATGCATAAGGGAGGCCCTGGAGTAGGTCCAGCACCCCATAAACTGAGTGTGTGACGCATGCCTGCAGCCTCAGCACGTGGGGGGTGGAGGCAGGATGATCAGAATCTAAGGTCCTCTTTTTTTATTTACTTTCTTTTATTTCATTTTTTTAGCAATAAGTAATAAGTTATGAGTACGAGCATCCTTCATGTAAAGCCAATTTGCAGGCAGTTGTGCCCAAACCCACACAGCCCAAGGCTCCCACCATCCAGCAGGGGGGGGCTTGTATGTACAATCATGTTGATCAAATAAGCGTCCAGTCTATATTGCTGTAGTTTCACCATTCACCCCAATCACAGCCCTTACATTCTACCATGCCCCCTCTTCTGCAGATTGTTCCCTAGGCTTAGAAAAGGGGCACAGGTGGACGAGAAGCAAAACAGTCTACCTTCTCTGGAGATGTTGTTTTAGACTCTGATCAGTTCTGGCTGTTTCCTTTCATGGTTGACCGTTTGTTCAGGAATAACCTTTCAATCCTACTAATGAAGCACAAGCAATTAGATATATAGGTATTTAAATAGTACTAATTATTATGGTAGGTTACTTTGGTATAGACACAGATGTTTGGATGGTTTAAGGTCTTCTTTAGCTACGGAGTGAATCCAAGGCCAGCCTGGATCCTTTTCTTAAAAAACAACAACACCTAAAACAAACAAATAAAAACAGAAAGAAGGAGGGACAGATGGATGGAGAGGAAGGGAGGCAAATTGTTGATGACACTGAATTTTGAGTAGAGTTCTGAGAGCCAGTTCCAGTCATCTGTCAGTTTCATTGCCACCTTACTTGTGAGTTTAGTTTTGGTTGGATTATACCAGAGGCTGATTTGCATTACCAGCAATTTAAGGATGCTCTTCAATTAAATTGAATTGATCTAGGGATAGGGGAGGGAGGGAGCTTTGCTCTCAAAGGAGAATCACATTATTTAACAGATGCTTCCATTTTTGTATCACAAAATGCAAGGTGGATGACTGTGTGTTCTCTCTCCTTTTATTACAGTGCAGCTTGTTAAAAATTCATCTGTTGTTGCCTAACCAGCTGTTCCCTGTGATAAGAGCAGAGCCAGCAGGTGTGTCTGTGCTCTTCCTGCTATTTAGTTGAACATGCTACAAGTGTGTGGCTTATTTGCTGGAACAATTTTAAAGGAGCAGTTCAGTCTACACGTCAAAGAATAGAGTCCCAGCCTCCTTTAGAATCAGTGATACATTATACAATATTCGAATTCAAGCTTAGGATTGTTGAGAATAGTTTTATTCTCAGGTCTACAGAACAGTAGCATGGATATATTGGTGATATTAATTTTTCAGAGGTTTATTTAGTCTAAAAACTGTTGAGGTATACTTAAGAATGGAACCTGAATACATATGCAGATTGTTACAGCACCTAGAATCTTTTAGTTCCTAGGAATACAGCTTGAAAATCCTGAAGTTACATATTATAGCCTCATTTGTGTGTGCGTGTGTGTGTGTGTGTGTGTGTGTGTGTGTGTGTGTGTATGTGTATGTTTGTGTATGAATGATGGTAGAGGTGAGCCCTAGAACTGTGTGGCTTTCCAAAGGTCATCACTCTGAAAGTTACTGGGAAAGTTAGAGGAGTTCTATTCTTCTCTGAGCAATTTTTCCTCTGCTGAACACTTAGGACTTCCCAAAGGGCCAGAGGTAAGGAGATACAACTGTCAGCTTCCTCTTGGTTTTTGTGTGCCTATGTGTCAGCACTGCTGTGTGCCCTTCTCTAGACATCAAGAACTGGCTTTGAGCCGACACTTTTGTGGCACTCTTGGTGTGGAATGTTTCTCATTACCTTTTATCACATGGAAACTTACCATCCACATCCAAACTTTCAGGTTCTTCTGCTTTGAGAAGTAATAGCGCCTAATCTGATACGCGTCTGGATTGATGTAGTGAATTGATGGGCCACTCCTCCTTGTTTTTGTCTTCAGCCTCCATGGCATAGAATGCTGTCATCTGCAGTGGCTGTTTCAGAGATATTGGGGTGGGGGCGTGCTTAAAAAGAGATTGCACTCTTAGAAGGGAGTCTTCTGTGCTGTTAAAATTCCTGACCTTAGCCGGGCGTGGTGGTGCATGCCTTTAATCCTAGCACTTGGGAGGCAGAGGCAGGAGGATCTGTGTTGAGTTCAAGGCCAGCCTGGTCTACAGAGTGAGTTCCAGCTGGGGCTACAGGGAGACCCTGTCTCGAAAAGACCCCCCCCCCCCAAATTCCTGACCTTACGAAATAAGACTAGCCCTCGTACTGTTGTCTGTGCTACCTTTGTGGGAATGAGAAAACAGAACCTTGTTGGCAAGCACCATGGCACAGCCTCGTTGGTAGAAGGCAGTTTGCACCATGGCACAGCCTCGTTGGTAGAAGGCAGTTTGCACCATGGCACAGCCTAGTTGGTAGAAGGCAGTTTGCACCATGGCACAGCCTAGTTGGTAGAAGGCAGTTTGCACCATGGGCACAGCCTAGTTGGTAGAAGGCAGTTTGCACCATGGCACAGCCTAGTTGGTAGAAGGCAGTTCGCACCATGGGCACAGCCTCGTTAGTAGAAGGCAGTTTGCACCATGGCACAGCCTAGTTGGTAGAAGGCAGTTTGCACCATGGCACAGCCTAGTTGGTAGAAGGCAGTTCGCACCATGGGCACAGCCTCATTAGTAGAAGGCAGTTTGCACCATGGCACAGCCTAGTTGGTAGAAGGCAGTTTGCACCATGGCACAGCCTAGTTGGTAGAAGGCAGTTCGCACCATGGGCACAGCCTCATTAGTAGAAGGCAGTTTGCACCATGGCACAGCCTAGTTGGTAGAAGGCAGTTTGCACCATGGCACAACCTAGTTGGTAGAAGGCAGTTTGCACCATGGCACAGCCTAGTTGGTAGAAGGCAGGCTGGATTTCTGCTCCCCCCACACCCTCAGTTGGGCATTTTTGACAGTGCACAACCTGCCCAGGCTTATACTGTAGTCCTGATTCTGGCTAGTATCCTTCAGCCAAATATAGTGACCGTGTGTTGCCTAAGTGTAAGTAGCATACAGATTTGGTTATGAAATTTGAATTGATTGATAACTCAGTTAATCAAATAAAGAAAACAGCACTTTGCAAGGTGGCTGCCATTCCCATTGTGTCAATAGCCATTCATATCAGCATAAGGATCATATGGGTGATTTATTTATTTCAGCTGCTACTTCTTCAATACCAGAGGCAGGGTAGTAGGCCATAAAAAAGTAACATCTTTGGCCAGATCTGGGTGTGAAATTCATCTTTTCCCTTGACTGACTATATGATTTTGTGTTGTGTAGATTCCTAAACCTTTTTGAATCTCATTTATTCATTTATTTACACATTTATTCAACAAGTATTCATTGAGTATTGGTGACTTACAGGCTCGACCCTTGACTGAGTGAAGCTCTATGATAAGGAAGGCGGCACAGGGGCTGGAGAGATGGCCTAGCGGTTAAGAGCGCTGACCGATCTTACAGAGGACCTGGGTTCGATCCCCAGCACCCACATGGCGGCCGAGAACCATCTGAAACTCCAGTTCCAGGAGAACTCCAGTTCCAGGGGAATCTGAGACCCTCTTCTGACCTCCGCGGCATTGCACGACAGGGGTGCACAAACTTGCATGTAGACGGTACATTCATACACATACAGAAATAAAAAAAATTGAAAAAAAATATAAGAAAGGCGGCACAATCCTCCCTCCCCTGCTAGTAAGGGAGATGCATCGAACAGCAACACAGGTCTTGGGAATTTAGCTTAGTGATAGAAGGCTTGTCTAGCAAGCACAGAATCCTGGGTTCAATCCTCAGTGCTTCAGAAACAAAACAGGACCAACATCATAGACTAACAAATAACTGAGACTGAGGTTCCCATGAGCTGTGAGGAACGGAACCAAGGGTCTGTAAGGTTAAATGGGAGCTGGGGCGGGGAAATGGAGACAGCCTGGGAGACCCAGCTCTTTCTTCATAGGATTGTCAGGGAACGTCTCAGGTCAAAGAGCACAAGAAGCCGGCAGGGAAAGAGAGTGAAGACAATGCTCTGTGGAGGCTGGCTCATGTCAGGCCTCAGTTTCTTTATCTGAAAAGTGGAACTAGAATGTAGATTAAACAAGATAATTTATATGGAGTGCTGACCTGTCATCTCAAGGTTTCAGTCAGTGAACTGTGAATCTAGTGGTGGTGGTGGTTTCTTGGTGCAAGATGCTCGGTGACTAAGCACCTAGTGATCCCAGGAAGAACACTGATTACTGTAACCCAGGAGGTAGAAAAGTGCCCTAAGGAAAGTGTGTGAACAAACTGCCGTGAAGGCTGCAAAGGGGTCTCCCTTCCAGCTGGGCAGGGGAGCAACTTCAGTGGTGAGAGGCTTTGAAGGAGGAGGGGGTGTTGGTAGGAGGGCACTTTGAAGGAGGAGGGGGTGTTGGTAGGAGGGCACTTTGAAGGAGGAGGGGGTGTTGGTAGGAGGGCACTTTGAAGGAGGAGGGGGTGTTGGTAGGAGGGCACTTTTCCAAAGCACAGGGACGGAATGGCAGGAACAAGGGAGTACTAGCATGAGGAAAGGCTGGGCTCAGCACCCAGGGGAGTGGATGCCTTTCTGCAGCTTGGTATCTTTATGTGTTAGGCAGTGTGTGGGCTGGTGAGCACAGCTTGATTTTAAAACCTAATTTGGGAGTCCTTCCCAAGCCCTTGTGCCTCTGGCTGAGCAAAAGACAGATTTTTTTTTTTTTTAATTTGGCATGCTGTCTGTGTAGAGATGCCTGCCTACTCCTGGGGTTCACACATGAGAGGGGATGTATTGGAGTAGGAGCCTTCGTGACTCCACCCCACCAGACAAGTGTTTTTCAGGTGCCTATAAACATCCTTCATAGGCTTGGAGCTAGATCTGGGCTGTTTCCAGCTTCGTTATCTAACCTTGAATTTGGGTCTCACTTACCCTGGAAAGTAGGGATTTATACCTTGCCACGTTGTGTGAGCCAAGTGGTAGCACTGTGTGCCTGAAGGCGGAGTAGGTGCTCAGCTGTCCAGAGTGGGAGCTTCCGGATGTGTGAGTTGGGCTCTGCATACCCACAGGAAAGCTCTCTGAACTTACTGCTTGTCTTCTCTCATATTATTGAGGTTAGGAAGCCTCGTCAGTTAGCAAGATTCATTGGTATCATGCTAGGCTGGATTTTAAAGTCATTCCCAAGTTTGGTGGGATATCATGCCATGGTATATATTTTTGTTTTATTATGAAACTATCATCCAAAGGCCATTGTTGACACTAGATCCACTCTTAGTGATGTATATTCATATGTACGTTTGGGCAAATGTATTCTGACATCTACTTTCTCTATAGGAGCCACCTTCAGAGAACCATACAG
The DNA here is from genome assembly GCA_009823505.1 of Rhizomys pruinosus. Lineage (NCBI taxonomy): Eukaryota > Metazoa > Chordata > Mammalia > Rodentia > Spalacidae > Rhizomys > Rhizomys pruinosus. The sequence continues at coordinate 1,534,079 of VZQC01001550.1, read as the reverse complement.
AACTTTGCCCTGACAGGCTTCCATGCTGACTGTTCATCTTCCATCCCTTGTACATTTGCTGACCTGGTCTTGGGTGGTCATTAATGGGTGGGAATAATAGCAGCCTCTGAATGACTGAAATATCAGCATTTCCACTTTCTAGTATTATTGACCAAGAGTATTGACTCTGCTTTTCTGCGGCGTGGAATCAGAATGTAAAAGCACTACACAGTTTCTCAAACTTACTGAACACCTGCTTAGAAGCCAAGTATAATGTAGGGTTCTTTTTAGTGTAGAGCAGTTAGTTATATGTGGGGAGATATTTTCTTAATATGTTTTGTTAAATTCTCCTTTATGGTTAATTATAAATATAATTGTAATCAAACTTTGGAATTGTATCTGTAGTTTATATAATATAAATTTAATATTCATTTTAGGGAAATAAAGGGAAGGGCATTACAAAATAAATGTTTTGAGCTTGGTGTGATGGAGCATGCCTTTAATCCCAGCACTTGGGAGGCAGAGGTGAGTTCAAGGCCAGCCTGGTCTACTTAGTGAAGTCCAGGCCAGCTGGGGCTAAAGGAGACCCTGTCTGAAAAATCCCCAAAACCAAAACCAAAACCAAATCAAAATATATGTTTGAAAATGGAGTTGGGGCCGGGCGTGGTGGTGCATACCTTTAATCCTAGCACTCGGGAGGCAGAGGCAGGCAGATCTCTGTGAGTTCAAGGCCAGCCTGGTCTACAGAGCGAGTTCCAGGACAGCTGGGGCTACAGGGAGACCCTGTGTCAAAAAAGACCCTCCCCCCCAAAAAAAGGAAAAGAGAAAAAAAATGGAGTCGGGAGAGCATTGCGAATCTCTGAGCTGATGCACTAAGATCTGGCCAAGTGCACAGCAGGATGTGGGGAGACTTTCAGTCATGATGTTTGTGACTTTGGTTATAAAACTCATTTGAATAGAGTTGCTTCTAGCTGATAGTTTTAAAGTTCTAGGAAACAATTATCTGAATGGATGTCAAGTGGTTATGCTGGTTTAGTCACAGCACCCAAGCCTGAGAATCTGATACTCAGGGACTCAACTTTGTGACATACTCAGCACAGCCAGTAGAAGTGTGTCTTCTTATGAATTGAACCAAAGGTGTTTTGGAGAGTGTTAAAATGCTTGTCTGGGGGCTGGAGAGATGGCTCAGTGGTTAAGAACACTGGCTGCTCTTGCAGAGGACCTGGATTTGATTCCTAGCACCCATATGGCAGCTAACAGTGCATCTGTAACTGCAGTTCAGGGAAATCTGACATCCACTGCATGACAAGGTACACTTACATACATGTAGACAATATACTCATCCACAAAAAATGAAAATAGTAACTTTTAAAAAATAAAGAATACTTGTCTGATAAGTTAAACTCTCAAGAGTGATTTTTTTTCACCTTGTTAAGTTTCTGCAGTTCTACTTAAGTGGCATTTTAGAATTATTTGTAGTCTTGGTGTTGTTTAGAATTTTTTTTTTGTGTGTGTGTGTTAAGGATCAAACCCAGAGCCTTGCACATCCTAGACAAGTGCTCTGTATCAAGCTATATCCCTAGCCCCTTGGTGGAGTTGACAATGAGCTAGAATAATCAAGAGTTAGTGACACTGGAAGTTAGAGAATCCTAGAGAAACTATCAATTAAGGTTTTAAATGTTGCAGCAAGTAGTGATGTTGGAAATAAGAAAAATGTTTAGTGAAGGGCCAATTATGTTGTGTTGGCCATTGCAGGCCAGAGTGGCTAGGTGTGGGTAAGGAGGTTGGATTAGTATGGGTCTTGAAGGGAGTACTGTAGAACACCATGAATATCCATGCTCTCATTACCCAAGCAATGGCTTTATTCCAAATTTACATTTGTAGTAGTTACTAGGTATCATTTATTTAGCTCCTAATAGATGTTTTCAGCTGTGCTTGGGTTTTGACAATAGTTAGGTGAAAGTAATAGGTATTAGAGATGTAGAAAGTCCAGTTCTCAGAGCTCCTGGCCCAGAGCCACACAGCTCAGAAGTGGCAGAGAGAGCCATGCTTGATTGAAGCCAAAACCACTCCTTAAGATACACTCCTCTTGCTTCGGAGATGGTACTAATGATCAGCTTGCTTACTCATCATTTTCTGTCCAAATCATAAGGCAGATCTCTCTGATCCAAGACTGAGAGATTTGTTTAAAAAATTTTGACATTGTTTTTAAATGAGCCACGGTTAGAAAGTTCCAGCCCCAATTGTAATTTAGCAACTCAAAGCATTTGACAAGGACATTAACCAAAACTCTAACTCATACCGAATGTCTGAAGTGGTGGAGAGACGAGCTGATCTTTATATCTCTTCAGCTTTTGTTACTAGTCAGCTGTAAGAATGTTTGCAGTATGAGCTGCAGGTGAGTGCCTTTTACACACTGGTGTCTGGCTGGCTTTGGAAATTCCCCCATTGTGACTTCTTGTAAAAAACTTGGCTGGATAAACTGACAGGGGATTCCAGCCTTTGTTGTATAATTAAAGGTAAGAGGGCAATAAATTTCTGTATTCCCACCTATTGTGAAGTTGTAGCTACCAATGAAGTTGTTAGATCAATGAGAAAAATCTTGATTCTGTATAGGAAGAGTCTTGTTAGCTGTTCTCAAGTAGGTAAGTGAAGCAAATATTTAATGTTTTTTAAATGATATTTTTCTTTTTTTTTTACATTTCAAGTTTTTTCTTTAAAAGGAGTGAGTTGTGTACGGGGGGTTTAAATCCTTTATAGACAAGAAAAAAACCTGCGCTAGAACAAACTTCATCATCATCTTCATCTTCCTCTTCCTTTTTTTTCTTGCTCTTTTCAGCCTTCACAACTCCCTTTTTTGCAGCATCAGGTTTTCCTTTAGCTCTGTAGGCAGCAATATCCTTTTCATATTTCTCCTTTTTTGCCATTTTTTTATTATATACTTTTTGTACAAGATTATGTTACTAATCAAATCTAGACCCGTGTCCCCCACCCCCACCCCCCTACCCCCCACTCCACCAGAACTCATGCATTCTGCCAAACATGTTTTTCATCTTTTTCTCAGTCTTTCTTAAAATTCTCGATGTGGAAGTTGACTGTTTTGAGCAGAAGGTCACCGTTTCAGTCAGTTCTTTGACGCAGTCTTTTCTGTTGTTGTTGTTCTTTCCAATATGCATCGCTCCCAACTACTTAGACAAAAGCTCAAGGGGCCGTGCACAAGAAGTACTTACAGCTAGGTAATTGGCACTAGCATCCACAGATGAGGGATACCATTCTTCATTTGTTCTTCTGGGACTGTGTTACTTCATTTAACATAGTATCTAATTGTTCCATCCATTTACCTGTGCTTCAGATGGTCCTGGGAAGTCCCTTATCTAAGCCGTGCACACTCAATGATATTTTTCTTAATAACCAGATGAGGAACCCGATACTACCTTTGGCTTAGGGAAGTTTTGTCCCTGAGGGACTGCTGCCAGTGCTGGTTCTCAGGAAGGACTGAGCACTGTGTTGGTGTTTACCGCTTGAGAAGGGTGAGCTATGCTGCTTCCTGCCGACTGTGTCATCTAATTTGAGGCCAATTACTTGGTCTCCCTGGCTGCGACTGACTCTTTAGGGTGGAGCTAGTAATTTCTGATTAAGGGCTGATGTCAAGAAATTGCCTTCTAGGTTGGGAATGGAAGAGGAGTATAACTGGTGTCGAGCACACTAGATAAGCTGTGTCTGGTACTTTCTGTTATTCTGGCTGCCCCTCTGCCCACTGTGGACTTCTGTCCTGGCCTCTCCTGAGCCTTCCTGGGTTTCTGTTGTTCTGACCACTGAGGATGAGAAAGAAGATGATGGGGTAGGGGTTGGGAGGGAGACCTGCATTGGATTTAGCCACAGGCATCGCATGTTGTTCCAGTTTGACCCACTCATCTTTATTCCTTTTGGAGATAGATAAGATTTGCTGGGGCTGTAGAGATGGCCTAGCCGTTAAGAGCGCCAACTGCTCATGCAGAGGACCCAGGTTCACCCCAGCCCTCACATGGCGGCTGAGAACCGTCTGTAACTCCATTTCCAGGGGAATCTGACGCTCTCTTCTGACCTGTGAGGCATTGCACGACACGGGTGCACCAGCCTACATGCAGACAGTACATTCATACACATAAATAAATAAAATAAAAAAGATTTGCTGATTAGTGACACAGCAGATGGGAACACAGAGTGGTAGCAGCATTCAAAGTACTGGGCTGGAAATCATCCTGCCCCTTTGGGCTTGCTTTAACTTTGTTCCCCTCCCCCCTTCCCCCTTTCCTTCTCCCCTCCCCCCTCCCCCTCCCTTCCCCTCTCCCTCCCCCCTTCCCTGTGTACTGGATGTAGATGTAGGTGGTTGTGCTATAGGTTGGAACTGGAAGTTGATACCTGGATGTCTTCCTCAATTTCTTCTCTACCTTATATTTTTGAGAAAGGGTTTCTCACTGAACCTGGAACTCGTCTTTTTTCTCACTGGCTGGCCAGTGAGCCTTGGGATCCACCTGTCTCCATACCCTAGAGCTGGGGTTACAGGTGGGTGCCATCAAGCCGGGCTTTTTAGTATGGATGCTGGGAATCTGAACTCAGGTCCTCATGCTTGCACAGTAAGCACTTTATCCGTGAACCCATCTCCCTAGCCCTTGGGTTGGTTTGTTTTTTTGTTTTCTTTTGGTTTGGTTTTTTTGTTTTGTTTTTTAAGGGTTAAGTCTCAACTATGTAGTACAGACTGGCTTTGAACTTAATGTGTAGCCTGTGCTGGCTTCAACCTTGTCATCCCTTCTGCCTCAGTTTCTCAAGTGTTGGGATTATAGTCATGAGCCATCCCACTTAACTATATTGATTTGTTTTAATTGATGAACTCTTAGAAGGTAGTAAGTAACTAATATTCCAGGACACAAATGAGATAAGAAAGGAACTGGAAAGCACAGTGTCATGAAGGCTGAACTCCTCCCCTCAGTGAACACACAAGAGTTGCCAGAAGGTTACATTTCATCACTTGTTTTTTTGGTCTTTTTGAGACAGGGTCTCCCTTTAGTCCCAGCTGGCCTGGAGCTCACTTGTACCAGCACTCCAGCTGAGCGATATCCAGCCCTAAGCACTTTCTTTCTTATCTCCAGACACAAACAGATTAGGTAAGTGTCTACTTCTCACCATGTGCCCACTGCTTAACCCTGGACAAGTCACTTAAAGTTCTCAGAGCCCGTTTCTTCCCCTGCAACACCGGTACAGTAACATCTTCTTGAGCACTGTAGAACGGTGCCGGGAATTAATTTGGTTCGTGGATGTGAGGGCACTTAGCAAATGTCAAGGGGCCACCCACAGAAGCCTGAGGGGTAGCCACTGTATGTCGGTGTCAGAAGTCTAGGGCACTGCCTGTGGAAGCATGGGGGAGCCACGTGCTTGACTGGGCCCCTAAGCCCAGAGCCGGGGGATCCTTTCTAGGTTGTTTTCCTTACTCCAGCAGTCCTGTGGTGGTTTGCGCAGTGCGGCCAGAAACATGCTATGCTTATTAAGGGCTTCTGCACTCCACGATGTGGGATTACTGGCAAGGAAGATGAAAGATAAAGGAGTGCCTCATTATATTCAGATGTGTGAGTCACTTATTAGTTACTTTAAAACATTGAATCCTGGGGCTGGAGAGATGGCCTAGCGGTTAAGAGCACCGACCGCTCTTACAGAGGACCCGGGTTCGATCCCCAGCACCCACATGGCGGCTGAGAACCGTCTGAAGCTCCAATTCCAGGAGAACTCCAGTTCCAGGGGAATCCGAGACCCTCTTCTGAACTCCGCGGCGTTGCACGACACGGGTGCACAGACTTGCATGCAGACAGTACATTCATACACATACAGAAATAAATAAAANAGGTGCGGTCTCCTGTGAGCACTCACGTGGGAGCTCCATCAGAGGCTGAGTCCAGATAACTTCCTCTTTTCCTCTCCACATTATCTTTATTTATTTATTTATTTATTTATTTATTTATTTTTATTATTTATCTTTGTATGTGTATGAATGTACTGTCTGCATGCAGGTCTGTGCACCCGTGTCGTGCAATGCCGCGGAGGTCAGAAGAGGGTCTCGGATTCCCCTGGAACTGGAGTTCTCCTGGAATTGGAGTTTCAGACGGTTCTTAGCCGCCATGTGGGTGCTGGGGATCGAACCCGGGTCCTCTGCAAGAGCGTCGGTGCTCTTAACCGCTAGGCCATCTCTCCAGTCCCATGTTTAACTATTTTTATTTATTATTTATTTATTTTTTATTTTTTTAAATTTTTTTATTGTATTTTATTTATTTATTTATGTGTATGAATGTACTGTCTGCGTGTAGGTTTGTGCACCTGTGTCGTGCAATGCCACGGAGGTCAGAAGAGGGCGTCGGATTCCCCTGGAACTGGAGTTCTCCTGGAATTGGAGTTCTGGAATTGGAGTTACAGACGGTTCTCAGCCGCCATGTGGGTGCTGGGGATCGAACCCGGGTCCTCTGCAAGAGCAGTCGGCGCTCCTAACTGCTAGGCTATCTCTCCAGCCCTGTTTAACTGTTTTAAAGCATAGCATTAATAAAAAGCTTTTATCACTTAAAAAAGCATGCTAATTTGCAATCCTGTCTCAATTTCCTTACCAGCAGGACGTTAAGGACAGTTCTGCATTGGACAGGCCTATGTTCTGCTTTGGCATTTACTTAGAACGGAGTTAGAACGTAGCCCTCCATGCACTTCTGCAGGCCTGCTGACCTTCAGGGAGCTTCGGGGTGTTTATTCTGCCCACACATTTCACTGTGGGGAAACGTGTGGGTCAGAGGGCGTGCCTGACCTCCCCGTGTCACAGTAGGCAGGCAGAGACAATGTGAGACCTCCCTGGTCACATCCTCCTGTCACTGGGGGAAGGCCTCTGTTTATTCCCCTTAAATTATGCTTCATTTAATTAAAGTTTGGTTTAGTCTTGTTCAGACTTGGGAATAATTTTCAAGCCCAAGAGTCTTGCTTGGCTCAGTTAACCAGGAGGCACCACAACTAATTTCCCAACTTTCTGTTAAGCATGGGGGTCACATGTAGCCACCTTAGCGCTTATTTCTTCTGCTCTCTCAAGTATGAGATTGATTGATTTTTAGGGCTGGCAAGATGGCCTGTTATTTTTTTAATTTTTTTTATTATTTTTTATGTGTATGAATGTACTGTTTTCATGCAGGTTTGTGCACCCATGTTGTGCAGTGCGCGGAGGTCAGAAGAGGATGTTGGATTCCTCTGGAACCTGGAGTTAAAGATGGTTCTCAGCTGCCATGTGAGTGCTGGGAATCGAACCCAGGTCCTCTGCAAGAGCAGTTGGCGCTCCTAACCACTAGGCCATCTCTCCAGCCCCTGATGGCCTGTTATTTAAAGGTGCTGGTTGCCAAGCTTGATGGCCCAAGTTAAAGCCCTACATCCCATGAGGAGGAGAGGACTGAATCCTGCAGGTTGTCTGCTGACTTCTACATATATCCTGTGGTGTATAGAAAGACATGCATACAATGCACATGTACAAACACACATAATATATATAAATAAGTGAAAATGTTTTTTAAATGAATTTTTAAAATTTTATTTATTTTTGTATGTGTATGAATGTACTATATGCATGTAGGTTTGTGCACCCTTGTCATGCAATGCTGAGGAGGTCAGAAGAGGGTCTCGGATTCCCCTGGAACTGGAGTTCTCCTGGAATTGGAGTTACAGACGGTTCTTAGCCGCCATGTGGGTGCTGGGGATCGAACCTGGGTCCTCTGCAAGAGCAGTCGGTGCTCTTAACCGCTAGGCATCTCTCCAGCTCATAAGTGTAAATGTTTTGAAGAGTTCATTTCAGTTGTTTACTTGTGGCATGCCTTGCACTAGGCAGGTGCTGGGGGGAGGAAGGCAGTAAGTGATAGAAGGAGTGTGAGAACTTGACATACTCCCGAGAGAGTCTTGCGTCAGTCAGATTCTGTCCCCATTTGGCATAAGTCCATCATCGTTTTTATAGGTGATTGAAGAGTGAAAGAGAAAAAATTAGGAACAGCAATGATATTTTTTTATTTTTACCCTCAGCTTAGCAAGGAAGCATGCATTGTCAGCAAATAATGACAAACTAGAAGTGATAAAAGATTATTGCTTCATCAGAGCTTAGACGGTTGTTACCATTCCAGGCACTCTTTAAGGGAACAGAGTATTTTATAACTGAAGAGGATGAAGTAATTGCTATTTGATGTGTATCTGCTTATGGGTATCCCATTGCACTAGGGCTTTAAATATATCATCTTGTTTAATCTCTTTGGAAGAGAACTTTGTTCTGAGATTTTATTTTATGCTGTTTTGTTGGAGCCAGAGTCTCACTGGGTAGCCCACACCACTCTCAAACTCAGAATCTTCATGCGTTGGTCATCCCCATGCAGGAATTACAAATTTGTACCACTGTGTCCAGTTGGGAGGAGAATTTTTAATTTGAGAAATTTATCAACATACAGAAAACTTCTCCACCACACTTCTACTATTAAGAAAAAATACCCATGTGCCCACCAGTCAGGTTAAAAAGAGGACATTACCAGTCCTTTAGGAAGTACCAGTCATCCTTCTCCCTTGTGTCCCCTGGGTAGCAGCCATAATCCTTTGCACAGGCCATTTCCTTCCTTCCAGTGTTAAGTCCTCAACAAAGTTCAAGCTGGTGCATATAAGGAAAGGGCTTGCTGCCTTGACTAGATGGAGGCTTCCAGAATAGCTTCATGTCCTTGATGGAAGTCACTACCCCTGCATCTGATGAGAAACTCTTGGTCAAGACTGGATGTAGGGAGCTTTTAATGAAGAAAGAGGAGAAATAGGGCTTCTCAGAGTTGGAGTGTCTGGAGGACAGCAGTGGGTTAGCTGTTAGGAGATTGGAAGGTGTATTAATGATTTCTTTTTGAGACAGGCTCTCCTTGTAGCCCCAGCTGGCTTGGAACTCACTATGTAGACCAGGCTGGCCTTGAACTCACAGAGATCCACCCGCTTCCCGAGTGCTTTCACCATGACTTTTGTCCAGCTTTCTATAGTAGGCCAAAATAGAATGCTTCTATAAAATGACCTGCAGCTCCAGGCAGTAGGGCACCAAGACGAGACCTGGAAGCACTGTTAACTCTGTGATAAAGAAAGGCCCAATTTTGTTAAGAATTTGCCACAGGTCACCCAGGCCTTTGGGGCCTTGATAGATAGAGTCTGTGGGGATCTTGTTGATGATAGCCTTCCCCACCCCATTTCCTTCACAGGGTCTCACTATGTACCCCAGGCTGGTTGGCTATGAGTCTTGGTCCCCTGCCTTAGCCTCTCAAGTGCCAGGATTGCATGCATGTAGCACCATGCCTGGCTTCACGTCTGCAAATTGAGTAGTACTGTCTGATCAAGTGTGAGCTGATCATCCTGGACAGCTGACCACAGCTTCCATTCTGAGCTGTCTGTTCTGACCCCTGGAATTTCTTTATTTCCTCTTCATTAGTCTTATTTCTTGTATTAGTTTTGGTTTCTTCTTACCTTCTTGGGGGGTACTTCTCAGGTAAGTAAGGTTTTTGGAGATCTTCAATATGTACTCCTTGGTTTCTCTAATATTGGTGATTTGGCCCATGATATACTTATGTGTTGGAGACTTTTATTTTGTGAATCTCGAAAGCATTGTCAGTGGTGCCCTTGCTTTGTAAAAGCCTGTAAAAATTCTCAAACCTTGATCTCCTGCATATGGCTTGTTTTATTTTCTCTGGGAAGCTCACAACCTCTTTTTCTATGTGCTGAGATTTCCCAGGAGCACCCTGAGCAGGTCCGTCTTCCTCTGCCGTGTCCATGGACCTTTTCTCCCAGCTGCTGTGGCCTTTAGCTCCCAGCAGTCCTTCTTGCCTGATCTTGCTGACGGTTGTCTTTCCTCTGTCATTTCTATTTTTAGGAACCCACATTTGTGACCTTTCTGGATTGGCCTTCTTTTTAAAATAATATTTTATGTGTATGAATGTATTGCTTGAATGTATATAAGTGTACCCATGTCATGCTGCACCCGTGTTATACAGTGCCCAGAAACCAGAAGGAACTGGAGTAGTTACAGATGGTTGTTAGCCACCATGTGGGTGCTGGGAACTGAACCTGGGTCCTCTGTAAGAGCACCCATTTCTCTTAACCACTGAGCCATCTCTCCACCCCAGGTTGGTCCTCTTAATGCTCTCCTTTTTTTTTTTTTTGTCTTTTTGACAGGGTCTTCCTGTAACCCAAGGTGGCCTGGAACTTAATATGTAGACCAGGCTGGCCTTGAACTCATAGAGATCTGCTTGCCTCTGCCTCCTCAGTGCTGGGATTCAAGGCCTGCACCACCACACCCAGCTTTTAATGCTCTTTTTTTTTGGGGGGGGGGCTGTTTTCAAATTATTCTTAAATGCTTCTGTTGAGCTTATAAAAAATTAAGGTCTGGGGCTAGAGAGATGGCCTAGCGGTTAAGAGCGCCGACTGCTCTTACAGAGGACCCAGGTTCGATCCCCAGCACCCACATGGCGGCTGAGAACCGTCTGTAACTCCAATTCCAGGAGAACTCCGGTTCCAGGGGAATCCGAGACCCTCTTCTGACCTCTGCAGCATTGCACGACACGGGTGCACAAACTTGCCTGCAGACAGTACATTCATACACATACAGAAATAAATAAAAAATTAAAAAAAAATTAAGGTCTAATTTGTGTACACTAAAGTGTACCAGGCCTAAGCGATTGTGCTTCATTTTGAGGTTGTGTATGGTAGAGCATTCCTACCAAAACAGAGTAGAGAGCATTTTATCAACTTAAGACAGTTCCTGGGGGCTGGAGAGATGGCCTAGCAGTTAAGAGCACTTACTGTTCTTGCAGAGGACCCGGGTTCCATTCCCAGCACCCACATGGCGGCTGAGAACTGTCTTTAACTCCAGTTCCAGGGGAGTCTGACATCCTCTTCTGACCTCTGAGGCATTGCATGACATGGGTGCATCAACCTACATGCAGACAGTACATTCATACACCTAAAAAATAAATAAAAAAATTTAAAAACCAGTTCCTAAGGCCCCTTTCTACCATCTGTCTGTCTGTCTGTCTGCCTATCATCTGCTTATTTTTTAATAGAAGAGTGTTTTGTTCTCCAAAATGCTACTTAAAAGAAGAAACTTAATTTTCCTGCTTGATAATTATTTTAATCTTTTGGAAGTGGTTCACTTTTGTTTACAATGTGTTGCCCTCTCTGTCTGCAAGTTGGAAGCTTTCAGATAGCTGTTTACTTTGGCTGTTTGTTCTGGGAGGGGGAAGTTGAGCTTGGCCTGGTGGCTTCTGAACTTTGAACTTCACTGGAGTGACATTAATTGCTAGTATCTTTAGGTCTGCTCTCATGGGATGGTCACCTTCCTCCAGCTTCTTACTGGAGGGTTAAGGGGGATGCACCATATCTGGGGTCATGTGGAAAAGAGGGTAGAGCTTGCAGCAGTCAGGGTGTGTGTGTGTGTGTGTGTGTGTGTGTGTGTGTGTGTGTGTGTCCCTCTTGGCTAGCCTGGCATCTCCAGTCTCAAAACTTTTTGCCATAGTATTCCCAGAAAATAAGACTCTAGACCCAATATGCTCTAGCCACATGGAAAACATTTAACTTTATTTTTTTGATGCTGGTGATTGAACCTCATGGTTTGTTTATACTAAACATAATGATTGACTACTTACTGAGCTACACCCTAAAACTCAGTTTCATTTAAAATTATTTAATATTCAATAAGTCACTCCCTTAGGGCTGGTAGCCCTATTTTAAGTGGTTAGCGGACACCTATGACTAGTGGCTATCATACTGCACAGTACAAGGTACAGAACATATCTATTGTGGAGAAGTTTAATGGATAGGACAAGTCTAGACTTTCGCCAGGGTGGAATTTAGAAAGAGAATTCTTTTCCTTGGAGGCTTCTCCTCAGTCCTCCTCTTCTCCTGCTCCTGGATTTTCAGCGCAGGCCTGTTGTGGCTTTGATCATCCACACTGAGCGTCGATTTGGCTGTTTTTGCCATTGTCCATCTGAAATTCTGTTTTTATGGCCTCGCTAAATCTTTTCCATCTAATTATCAGACTCTAGATGCTAGCTGCAGCTTTTCCCATGTCCTCTTCCCCTCACCTGTTTGTGGATTTGGTCTTAAAAAGCCCATCTCTATTGTTTAATATATTTTCAATAAATACTCCATTTTAGTGAGATTTCAGGAGAGACTAATATTGATACTTGTGTTTATTCTCTCTCTTTTTTTTTTTTTTTTTACTAGAGAGCTTGACTCATTTGCACATAATCCTCCAAATAAGGTATAGATGTAGTTTTTTTAAATTCTGAGTGAAAAGAGCAGGTCAAGTAGTTGGCTCAAAAATCACATGCCTAAGCCGGGCGTGGTAGCCACGCCTTTAATCCTAGCACTTGGGAGGCAGAGGCAGGCGGATCTTTG